>ML811865.1:163397-181323 GCA_009831015.1 Picea engelmannii | reverse complement strand
TTCTTGCGAATGAGCATAGCCATCACATATCTTCTCAGAGATAAGATGACACCATTCTAGAAAGTTTGTTTTCAGTCTGCATTTTATAGTTTTCAACATATTTCTTATTTAATAGAAGTCAAGTTTTACTGTATCTCTTTTATTGTTCACTGTGTCTTTGTGATAATATTATAAATATGTGGTTTCATTTCGTTCCGCTCATAAATCTATATCAAGGACCTTATCATCCAAGTCTCAGAACAATCCATTGCTGCAACTTTTGGTTTACCCATCAACGATGAGAGTTGGTTTAAAAAGAAGGAAATTCCTAGAGACCTATGCAACTAGTTTCTAATTGAGAAGAATAAAAATACGGATTGGAGCCAGAGCATTCCAAATACATAGATCAAGGAGGAAAGGAGAAATACCCTACCAGTGGTCCAGAAATATATAAACGTGTGAAGGGATCTCACACATGAGTTATGACTGATCTCTAAGTCATAATCAAAAGACACTAAACTCTTGAAAGTTTATTCAATCAATGATCATACTTTATGGTTGCTTACATATTATAGAAATCGGGGCCTATACAAAATGCTAGCAAAGGTTTCATTATTTTATTACATGGAGTTTTTAGTTCCAGTAGAAATTTTTATTCGACCATATATTCCAAACCGTGCATCCATTCTCTGTGAAATTTGGAGGGGACATGCATTAGAGTAATATGAACAGACCCAGTGAATTCCAAGTCAAATTAATCCACCACCGTCACCTACAACCAGTTTATGTTTTTTTCGACAACTGTGAAATGGGTTTATCTCAAAATTGGCATGTCAATGCATCATGATGATATTAATATGTTGGCCAAAATTCTTCTCGACCCAGTTTTCCATTTGGGAGAAAAATTATAATGAACATCTACAGGTAACCCCGTAGCTTCCTCAGTTTTGAAACAGGGAATATGTTTGAAGAGAAGAGGTCTTAGGATTCCAGGACAGTCATTGAAGATATAAAGTAGCATGATCATAAGCTTGAGGTACAAAACTCTAAGTTACAGAGGAAAATTCAAAATCTGGTTGAGAAACATAGAAAGCTGTGTAAGTTTTCAAAGAGGCTCAGGAAAAAGAATATCAAATTATACTAGACTGGAATTGTACTCAAAATGAAGCTAAAATAGGAGATTCAAAGGTGTATTTTGTGAGTAGGCTCAACACTATGGACCACAAAAGACCAAATCCAGGCTGGAGATTGAGAGGTTACATTTTCCCATAAATTTTTCTTTCAGATGTTATTTTAGATCACATTTTGCTAGGATCATGTAATATTTTTTTGAGTCAAAGATATGATCCTAATATAAAGGATCTCTCACCTAGGATACTAGGTTAGTTATTTGATCAGATTCAATTAAGTAAATCTTATAATCCATTTATAATTGAGTATATCATTTTGTAATCATAACTAAACCTGTGATCTAGGATATGGGATTTGAAACTTAAATGTACTTTTTGTCTATAAAAGAGGACGAATAGAGATGGACAAAGGGGGGTTGAGTTTTGAGGGAATCTGAAGAAAAGATAAAGATCTGAATTGTAAAGGCCAGAGGAATACAACAATTTGTACTTGATGAACAAAAATTCTGATGGTTAGACTATTTTTTCCATGTCTTTATTTCTATCTATTTTATTTGAATGCATCTGAGATTTTTGCAAAGCATAGATCTGTCCTGTTTCACTTTAAATTTCAATAACTATTTTGCTATTAATGTTCTGATTCAGGGTTGCATTCAAGTAATATTTTATGTTTCTAAATATCATTTGGAATCTAAAATTATTCTTTACAAGTAAGAGATTGTTAACTTGTAGTCTCTTCTTCATCTTATTTGCCAGAATGAATGCCATTGGCTAAGTAGAATGTTGTTGATGACTTGGTTTAAATAAGTATGTTTACAAATATATTGTCTTTCAACTTCTACATCACCTTATCCTTAACCCAACCTTAATTCAATATTAACCTACAAAAAACAATTGCAATAACTAAGGTTCCCTAGGTTTCCCCTTAGCAGTTAGAGACAACTTTAGGGATAACATATTTTGGTGCCGTTTTCGGGGAACATAGTGACAAAGAAATATTTGCTTGGGAGAACGACAATGATTAGAGCTATCTCTTGATGGTGAACGAGAGTTAGACACATAATTGCAACTCCATATGATTCACCTAGCGACTCCATGATCAAAATACTCCACTGGAGGATGATCCATATTAAGAAAGAAACAAAAAGGCGAAAGGGAAAGACCAGGTATCAATCCATCATTTTTCTCCAAGAACTTATATTATTTTTTATCAACTCTTTCCTGTCTTTTCCTTTGCATGTCAAAAGAATTATCCTATGCTTTGTATACTCAAAATATCATAATCCTACCACTACGTGTCACTCATTAAAACAACAAATTGTTCCTTCTTCTTGCTTTGTTAATCTTGATCTAATTCCTTCATTTGAACTATACGAGAAAAATGATGTACATATCACGATCTCTCCAGATCATGACAAATCATGTAAGATTGTAGATATCAAAATTGATTTACCACTTCTTGAAATCAATGTTCCATCCTATAATCAGTTCACTGAAGTTCATTCCAAGATTCAGGAAGGTTATAAACCTCTAAAGTTTCCTTTTGTCCTTCACGATTATCCTCTGAATTTTTTAGAATCCCTTCCTAAGTTCAATGGAGAAGATCATGCTACAACTAAGAAACACATGGAAGCCTTTGAAATATTTACAAATATTTTTGAAATCATGTATGGCGATGTGTTTATGAGAACTTTCTTTCAGTATTTACAAGGAGATGCTAGAATATGTCTTAAGCACTTGTAGGCTGATTCAATAAATTCATGGGTGGATTTTCGTGATGTTTTCCTGAGATATTGGGGTGAAAGGAAGTCTTGTGATCAATACCTTTCTGAATTCTATGCCATGAAAAGGAGGAGGGATGGGACTATTGTCAGCTTTAATAGGATATTTCAATTTTTTTTTATCTCAGTATGCCTATTAATATTCGTCCATTTGAAGCTGCTTCTAGGGTGTTTTACACCACAACCCATCATCATAATCCTTATCTAACTTTATTCCTCAGAGAAAGGAGATATTTAACCCTGCAAAAAATGTTTACAAATGCTGAAGAAATTGAGGACAATCTTCGGGCTTGTGGCAAACTTCAAAATTAGAGCTAGAAAGAACATGAGAATGGTTAGGAGTAATAGATATTAGATCTTGGTTTTCACTTATTTCAGAATGCTGATACATCGTCTTCAGGTTCTTGGTTTTATTCTGATCTTAGTGAATCTGATTTTTCTACTAACAGAGTTGTATAAAATTTATATCAACAAGATGATTCTCCATATATAGAAGAGAACTTTCCTAGGTATGATGGAAAAGCTGATTTTGTTATTGATGATTTTCACGAGAATGATTTTTATGAGGGTAGTGATCAATTTGTTGAAGAGGAAGCTGTTGTTCCAAGATACCTTGATGTTGATATAACTGATCAAGAATTTTTGTTTTCTTATAATGATATTGAAGATGTTATTCCATAAAGTTCTTGTCAGGGGTTTTCTCAAAACCAAGGATGTATTTACCATTTAAATTTTGTTTTTATTGAAGATGGTAAATATGTAGAAGAAGAATAATCACTTTATAAGAATGTTTTTTTAGTTCTTCTATTCAACAATAATTTTTTTATGATGATCTACATGATGATAAAATTAGTGAGGAATGTCCATGTTGGATCATGTTGTCATTGATGCCAATGGTTTGATTGATTGATGTCAAGTGATTGATTGATGTCAAAATATTGATTGATTAATGATTTATGTAATGTAATATGTATTGTCCTTGATGAGAATGCATAGATGGAGATGGATCAATGAGTTTTCATTGATATGATGAAGATCAATGAGTTGTCATTGATACATGATGAAGATGGATCGATGTGGTTTCATTGGTATATGATGCATTGTTGGAAAAAGGTATAGATGACTCATTATTTTCTTATCATGATTGATAAGGTGCACAAATGGATGAACTCCAAAGTGGTCTCCTTATGGTGAAATCCCATAGGGGAAGACGCTTTGTGGATTGAGTTATCCTAGAAGAATGGTTTGAGGACCCATGATTGCATGTGGAATAATGAGATGAATATCAATGAATTTGTTGGTGAAACTATCCTAGATGGATAGTGCTTGCCATACCATTTCTGATGGTATGTGGAATGTCACATAACTCCTCACGGTTTGAGAGTTATGGCCCTACGAAGTTGAAGGACCCCCATGTGTTGGCTTGAAGCCCCAAAATGGTCAAAGAGGTCAACGTGACCTAAAAGAAGAAATCATTATTTAAATGATAAAGTAAAGTAAAAAAGTCAAGGTGGATTATTTAAATAATAAAGATAAGTGACAAAATCAAGAAAGGATAAAGTAAGGTGACAAAATCAAGAAGGAATATTTTAATGATGGAATATTGGAGAACTTTCTATTTATGGAAAATGGTTAACCCTAAAAATAAGGAAAATAGGTTAAGTGACCTAGAAATGGGTTAAGTGACCTAAAAATGGGTTAAGTGACCTAGAGGATGAAAGTATAAATAAGATAGCAATGGTCTCTTGTAGATCATCCTTTTTGTGGATCAATGGAGAGCTTCTTGTGATAATATCTTTTAGAGTATTGATGGAGAGCTTCTTGAGCATTTTTGGTGTGGAACACTTGAGAATATTGAAGATATATAGGTGAATGAGGTAACCAAGGATAGCTAAGCCGAATTTTAGAATAAAGGTGAAGAAAAGAGGGCTGGAATTGAATGGAGGATAAATTCTTTTCATGATGCTTTACAAGGTATGTTATTTACAGGTCATCTCACCATTTTCGTAATAACTTTGTTTCTATAATGATTAAGAATGTGATATTGATATTCCATTGAGGAAACATGTCCAAGTATTTGTGGTAAAAAATTCATCTTGTGGGTCATTGTATTTTTGGAGATACATGCCGTGGAAAATAGGGTTTGTGGCTAGTCCTGAAACTAGTCTAAAACAAGTGTTTCAGGTAAAAGCGTCATAAATTATTCATAATAGATCCAAATTCAGTGAGACCAATTGTGTTGGTTACATTGAAATATTTAGTATGCTATGTAATAGTTTCAGAGTGATTCAATAAACATTCCGTGCGGGGCATGCTCTACAAGGTCGCTCTCTAGAATAAGCCAAAATTCAACAAGGTATGCCATTTTTGCTATAACTCCTTTTCTGAGAGGTTCCAAGTAGTGAAACCTGGAGGAATTGCATAAAACACACCAAAGAACATTGTTTATCAGTTTCATATCTTTATTCATTACAGGTAAAAAGTTATGATTATTTCAAGTTAGAGTTTTTGACTAATCCAAAACTAGTCATGGTTGAGACAAGCAGTTGATGAGTTGGCACATACATGAGGTGTATAGTTGATGATGTTGGTACCTATTGATGAGTCATTATTGATGAGTAGTTGAAACATGATCGGTATATACTTGGTACATGGTTGGATGCACTTATTTATGGTACAGGTTGATTACATGTTGTTTGGCATAGGTTGGTGCATGGTTGATGCACTTGTTTATGGTACAGTTTGATATCTGTTGAGGATTGTTGCCTCATCTCAGTTGGTGCTGAGAATGTAAGCTGAGTCTTGCATATAGATCTGGTGCTCTTATAGAGTTTTACTCTATTCAATTGTTGCTGAAAAACCCCCGGATTGAAGTCCATAATAAAAAGAAAAACTGTACATACATCTTGTGTTCCTTGTGGAGATGATTTGTTGATGATATCTTGCTGATATATGTTGCTGATATGTATTCACATCTAACTGATTATTAATGACAACAATGAGTAATGAGTAAATGTCAAATGCTAACTAATGAGTTTTGTGTAAGAGGGAAGTTTTGGGAAAAATATCCCCACACTCATTCACCCCCCCCTCTAAGTGTGGTAGGTGTGTCCAACAGTCCACAGTTTCCAGGAGATCTTGCCACCCCTATCTGTTATGATGAATTTGGTATTCATGAACTGTTTTTAACAGATTGTTTTTAACAAAACAAGAGGATATCAGAGTTGTTAAGGTTGCATATTTAATACAGAGAAAATTTTGTCTTTTGGATCAGATGAAGATTGCTACATCATCCTGCAATGAAATGTGCAGTAAATAATCCGTGTATGATGGGTGTGAAGAAGGTTATATACAGAGGTGTCTCTTTCATCCTGAACAACAACCTTATTTTTTACAAAAACTAGAAATTTATCATGTTTTTCTTGATCCCATGGCCATTTGGATGGAGTCTTCTTTTCCAAAGGTCTCCAATGTTGGAACTTGTGGCATACCACATAGTTGCAACAATAAGTATAAGCTACCGATGGAGTTTTTGCTGAAAATGTCACACTCTTTTTGCACTTTCTCATTCAACTGCTTACAAGATAATCATTTCATCAGTCAAATGCTCACTTGGCTGCATTACAAGTCTTATTATACACAATCAGTTGGATTCAACTAATTAGAATAGGAAGTGTATACAAATAAATTTGCTTTCCAAGCATTTCTTTTTGAGTTTGTTGGTTTGCAGTAGATCAACATAAATAATGATTCCATATCCCAATGGAGACAAGGAACAATAAAAAGCAATGATTTTTCAATTTTAGTTTGTAGTTTGGTTTTCCAACATGCAAAATGATTTGTTTTCAGAGCAGATTAGTTTACAATGGGATGAGCAGTTGTAGGTTGCAGTGAAGGAGAAAGGCACTAAGTCTGCAGTCCTTAATGTCTCACAAGGAGAAAATTATCCCCAAATGGAGCCAATGTTAGTCCCTAAAACTGCACAACTTCTTTTCTACTCCTAAAATCTAGCCTATCCATTCATAGGCCTTTTCCTAAGCCAAAATATTTCCTTGTTTGTTGTACATTTTATCCTTACTGTTCATTTTGGTGTGATTACCTTTTCTTAAATTTGATTTCATTTCTTTCTTATAAGATATTCTTAGAGGTGACTGCATGGGTTAAAATATGTAACATCAGATATAGTTTGATGTAATTTTTTTTTTTTTAATTAAAGGTGTTTTCCCAAGTTCTAAGGGATAAACAAGTTGGTTGCAAAAAAAATGTTGTTCTTGTAGCACACAAAAAAGATCATGACTAAAGGTGTGTTTCAAGATCCGGATATTGTGACAACATATTTTGATCGTGCAAGAGTATTGTGCAAATGCAATCTCAACTGTCGAGTTATGATCTAACTCATTCAATGCCATCATTTGGGAAAAAAATAACGAGTTCATGTTATGGTGTGATAAGGAAAATGAGAGAGATTGTTTGATTATTTCACATATAGCAAGAATCTTCCGTGTTAGTCATTTTGTGTAGGTTTTCTTCTAACCTCATTTGCAAAGAAATGAAACCCTAGTTTTCACAACAGAGTTGTGATCGACAATATGATGCACAACATGAGTGGTCAACTTCTCCATTTAGAACCATAGGGAATTGCGCTGCTACAAGCTCTTCCAGAAATAAGGAAAAATTTCATTCGAGCAGAATGAGATAGATTCTGCTGTGCATTTCAGGGACACCATACAAAGATTGCTTTGATATTTTCCAAGAATTTCAATGGGTTTCATACCCAAGTGGGAGACCTTATCATTCAAGTCTCAGAACAATCCATTGCTACAACTTTTGGTTTACCCTATTGGACACACCTACCACACTTAGAGGGGGGGTGAATGAGTGTGGGGCTCTTTTTACCAAAACTTCCCTCTTACACAAAACTCATTAGTTAACATTCAACTTTTACTCATTACTCATTGTTGTCATTTATAACCAGTTAGATGTGAACATATGTTAGCAACATATATCAACAACATAGATAATCAATAAGTCATCACCACAAGGAACATAAAGAACAAAAGATGTATGTACAATTTTCTTTTTATTACGGACTACAATCCTTGGGGTTTTCAACAACAACTGAATAGAGTACAACTCTACAAGAGCACCAGCTCTATAATGCAAGACTCAACTTACAACCTCAAAACCAACTAAGATGAGGCAACAATCCTCAACATATATCAATCTGCAACAGGTACGAGACCTGTCAGTAGTGCAGCCTGTGTGTGTACACACCCTAGCTCACTACAACCTTCATATATATGTGGTCAATATATACAACAACCCGCACATGCCTTCTAAGCTATTAGGGTTTATCCTTTTCATCACATACTCAGATCCTCTGCAACCTGCCAGCATAATGTCTTCTGTCTTCCACTATCCAAACTGACCACCAGCCATTCAAAACACATCCAATCTCTCCAATAGCTCACTCATGTTCCACAACCAATCAATATGAATGCTAACGCAATAATGTATAAGCAACTAGTATACCATAGCAATCATATCACAACTGAACCACAAGAGTACTGCTCACTCAACCAAACAACATAAACCACATCACAATAACCACACCAAGAATTCCCTAAGAATTCACAACACAATAAGAAATACTATCCATCAAGACAATAATGTAACCATACCAGTGTCTCAGTGACGGATCTGTGCCCATAGAATGTAGATATGGAACCTGTTTCAGTCTTCAACTGCCAGTCATCAGTGTAAACACAAGTCTCCATGATTTTATCCACTGTATGCACCCTGTAATAATACAACCCATGTATGTACACACCCTGGCCCATTACAACCCGCGTACACCTCAGAAACTACGGTTTCTGAAGCTCCGAGACTTTTGCCGTCAAGATCTCTGATATTGCCGAAACTTTGATGAGTCCATGAGATCCTCCTCATGCCCTCTTTCTCAGAATAGATATTCAATCATTCTCAAGAGATCCACACCAAATATTCTCTTACAAGAAGCTCTCACAAGAATCTCTCCATCAACACTCCAAAAGATAATCTCACAAGAATCTCTCCATCAACACTCCAAAAGATAATCTCACAAGAAGCTCTCCATTGATCCACAAAAAATATGTTTTACAAGAGACCATTGCTATATTATTTATACTTTCATCTTCTAGGTCACTTAACCCATTTCTGGGTCACTTAACCCATTTCTAGGTCACTTAACCTATTTTCCTTATTTTAGGGTTAACCACTTTCCATAAATTGAAAGTTCTCCAATCTTTATCATTTAAATATTCCTTCTTGATTTTGTCACTTCTCTTTATTATTTAAATAGTCCACTTTGACTTTGTCACTTTACCTTATCATTTAAATAATGATTTCTTCTTTTAAGGCACTTTGACTTCTTTGATCTTATGGGGCTTCAAACCATCATATGGGGGTCCTTCAAATTCGCAGGGCCATAACTCTCAAACCGTGAGGAGTTATGTGACATTCCACATACCACCGGAAATGGAATTACAAGCACTATCCATCTAGTATAGTTTCACCAACAAGATAACTGCTCTTCTTCTCTTTATTCCACATACAAGAATGGTTTCTCTCAACCATAACTCAACCGCAAAGCGTCTTCCCGTGAGGGATTTCACCATAAGGGGACCACTTTGGAGTTCATCCATTTGTACCATGGCAAGAAAATAATGAGTCATCTTTAAATAAAACAAACTATGCATCATGTATCAAATAATCCATCTTCATCATGTATCAATGACAACTCATTGATCCGTCTTCATCGATTGGTTTCCACTTGACATATATCATTCTCATCAAGGACAATACATATACATTGTTCATCAATCATCAATAAATCAAGCCTATCGACCAATCCATTGAGATCAATCAATCATTTAATCACTTGACATCAATCAATCAAACAATTGGCATCAATGAAAACATGATCCAACAATATCCCCCTTTGGCATGGATGGAAATACCAACATTGATGTCAACACCAAACATTGATGTCAAAATGTAGAGAAGGCATGCTCTACATTTATAGTCATCAATCATATCAATGTGACTATATTTCCCCATCATTTATGACTATCTCTCCCCATTAAACATCAATCACGTCAATGTGACTATCTCTCCCCCTTTGACATCAATGGAAAAGGGTCTCTCCTTGGGGCTGCTCCCCCTATCTGAATGACTTTGATATCCCTCTGAATGATATCTCCCCTTTGAACAAGGGATATCACCCTAATGTAATGCTCAAGATACATCTCTCATACTCCTCTTGTGACCATCGCTCCCCCTAGAATTATGCCTCTATGCTCTTTCTTCAAATATAGGGCTCTTTTCTAGGTATGCATCCGATAAATATCTCCTCCTATAATAATGGGAAGAAGAATGACTCCCCCTATCTTCAACCGGATCATAGATCAACCAATCTCTCTATGATGATCCTTGGACCTGTTTATGCATCAAACTTGTGCCATACCATACATTATGAAACAAAAGATATGTCAACAATAAAATAGAGAATCATGAACAATATATCGACCAAGTACATCATGTACCAAAATGTTCCCATAATGCACAACACCCATGTACATCAACATCATACAATGTGCCAAAAGATATCATCCATGGAATGTATCAAGCACATGCCTCTATCAACATGTCAACATATGCATATACCAATATGCCAATCCATGTGCATCCACCAATATGCCAACCATGTGCATCTACCAATATGCCAACCATGTGCATCCATCAAAATGCCAAACAAGTGTCATATAACTCATGATATGTCTCCATCATGAACCAATTACCACAACCATGTATCAAACAAATACCAATTGTTGTGATAATCAAGTAATACCAATGGTGTACTATCATCCAACTTATGCCATCTATATGTGTACCAAACATGTATCATCACTTGTACCAAGCAAGTGCATTAACCATGCATGAATACCAAAACATGATGAATCCTCATACATGTATGCCAAATCCTCCACAAGATATGTGCCAATCAAACTACTAGTAGGTGCCTCTACCAATGTACTAGAAGTGTACCAATAATAGATGAAGTCATGATCCCTCAACATGATCATATCATCAAATCACCAACTATATGTCCCAATCTGTAACCCATCCATATGCCAAAATCATGTATCAGGTTTTTCAACAAGTAAGATTCCAATCAAGATACATTACATGACCAAGGTGCCATAATTCCACTGTTATAACCAACAAAAATGCATCAATCCATACTCATAGGTTAGTTCCATGCACCCGAGATTTTGTTTTACATAATCCAAAAGGTGAACATTTAAGCTTGCAACAAACAATGTTAGAACCTGTAACAAACTATGTCAGCCCCTACATCACAAAGTTATATCATTACATCAAGCTGAAACCCATGTGCATTGCCTTTTTCCCAAGGATTTTCCACATATACGCGGCTTGCTGCACAATAGAGCGCGTATGTATGCAACCTATTCAAGGTCAGCCCATGTATGTACGCGACCTATTCAAGGTCATCCCACATATGTATGCGAATGATACCAATGTCACCCACATATTCCTCTATGGATAACACACTTGAACTCCCCTTCAATCTTTCATTCTGATCTGGCTGCTCTGTCTTCTTCACCCACTTCTGTAGATGTCCCTGCTCCTAAGAACTTGAGCTCTGAGCATCCATATTTTCAAATATGTCTCCCTTTCTTACTTCATTCCTTCTTCTAGCCATGCTATTTGAAGTCCTCATCATGGACTGTCTTCTTGTGTTCCATCACTCCTGAGATTTGTGGCCAAATCCACTACAGTTGTAGCATCTAATGGTGTTACAATGAACAACAATGTGTCCTACTTGATCAAATATCCAACACCTCATGGTGTTATAAAATATTTCATTATATCTCCTTTCATAAGATCTACATTCAAAATCTTTGTGACCATATCCATTACATGAATAACAATGCCCATGAAAAATACTTTCATACCTTTGCTTTGGTGTCCCAAGAATAGTTTCTTGATATCTTCCTTGCTTTGTTCTTTTGAAATTTTCTTTTCCTTGTGTAGATGGTTGTTTTGCAACATTGTCTTCCTTCTTTGATGGACTTACCTCATGCTTCTTTGAGGTGCTTTCTTCAGCATGTGTAGCTTCCTTTTTGTATCCAAGACCTGATTTATCATATGGTGATCTTTGACTTTCCAAGATCTCATCCAAGATTAGTGATCTATTCAAGAATTTATTTGACTTCTCCACTTTATTTCTAAGATCAACAATTTCAGCTTCTAACTTACAACATGACTCTTCCTTTTCTTTTATTTGATTCTTCAATAGTTCCTCTATCCTTTTGGCTTCTTCAATTTGGGTCTTGAGATGGAAAATAGCTTCAAACTTTTTCTAATCTCATCATCTACATTCATATTTTCTTTTCCATTCTTTAGTCTTGTGATCTCTTCTTCCTTTTCTTCTAATTGAGTCTTATTGATCTCTTCTTGTTCTTTGAGCATTTCCTTTAACTTCAATATGTGCCTTTGATTCCTCCTAAGAAAATTCTTAGTGTTATCCGAAAGACAGTTATAGTGTGTATAAAAATGATCACTGCTATATCTATATAAACCCTCTTCAACTTCCTTTTGAAGTTCTAATAGATTTTATTCTATTCTTTCCATGGGACAACTACCATCAAACTTTACACAAATTGTTTCTAGATCTTCTTCTTCACTTGAGAAAAAATCAACATAATCACATTTTGAATCATTGCAATCAAGGGTCTTTGAGGATTCTTTACCTTTATTTGGAGTATTTTCAAGATATTCCTTTGTGCTAACATCATCACTTGATTCTTTGTCTTCATTTGAAATGTTTCCAAGATCACATTTAGAAATAATGCATTCAAGAGTTTTTGGAGATTCTTTACTTTTAATGATATTGATGGAGTGGTCTTCAACATCTTCTTTCTTGTTTTGATATGTCTCCTCTATCTTTAGCCATAGATCCTTGGTGGAAGTGCATTTTCCTATGCTCTCTTTGATAGGGCTTGATATTCCACTAAGAATGGTCTTGAGAGACAATGCATCGTTCTTCTTTTCTTCCCTTTGAGCTGAAAACTTTGACTTGTTCTTCAAAGGAACTGATCCACCAATGGTTGCCTTCCAAATCACTGCTCCCATTGTCTTCAAATGTAATCTCATCTCTATTCTCCAAGTAGAATAGTTTTCCTCATCAAGGATTGAAACTTCATCATCCATTTGTGTGTCTATGGATCTCCTTCAATCTTGTTAAGGCTTGTAGTGAAGCCCTGCTCTGATACCAATTGTTGGACACACATACCACACTTATAGGGGGGGTGAATGAGTGTGGGGCTCATTTTACCAAAACTTCCCTCTTACACAAAACTCATTAGTTAACATTCAACTTTTACTCATTACTCATTGTTGTCATTTATAACTAGTTAGATGTGAACATATATCAACAACATAGATCATCAATAAGTCATCACCACAAGGAACATAAAGAACACAAGATGTATGTACAATTTTCTTTTTATTACAAACTGCAATCCTTAGGGTTTTCAACAACAACTGAATAGAGTACAACTCTACAAGAGCACGAGCTCTATAATGCAAGACTCAGCTTACACCCTCAACACCAACTGGGATGAGGCAACAATCCTCAATAGATATCAATCTACAACAGGTACGCAACCTGTCAGTAGTGCAACCTACGTGTGTATGTGCCCTGGCTCACTACAACCCGTGTATATACTTGGTCAATATATACATCAACCTGCATATGCCTTCTGAGCTATTAGGGTTTATCCTTTTCATCACATGCTCATATCCTCCACAACCTGCTAGCATAATTTATTTTGTCTTCCACTGTCCAAACTGACCACCAGCTAGTCACAATACATCCAAGCTCTCCAATATCTTACTCATGCTCCATAACCAATCAATATGAATGCTAACTCAATAATGTATAAGCAACTAGTATACCATAGCAATCATATCACAACTAAACCACAAGAGTACTTCTCACTCAATCAACCAACATAAACCACATCACAACAACTATACCAAGAATTCCCCAAGCATTCACAACACAACAAACAATATTATCCATCAAGACAATAATGTAACCATACCCGTGTCTCAGTGACAGATCTGAGCCCATAGAATGCATATATGGAACCTGCTTCAGTCTTCAACTGCCAGTCATCAACTCAAACACAAGTCTCCATGATTTTATCCACTGTATGCACCCTGTACTCATACATCCCACATATGTATGTGCCCTGGCCCATTACATCCCGTGTACACCTCAGAAACTAGGGTTTCTGAAGCTCCAAGACTTTTGCCGTCAAAATATCTGATATTGTCGAAACTTTAATGCGTCCATGAGATCCTCCTCACGCTCTCTTTCTCAGAATAGATCTTCAATCATGCTCAATAGATCCACACCAAATATTCTCTCACAAGAATCTCTTCATCAACACTCCAAAAGATAATCTCACAAGAAGCTCTCCATCAACACTCCAAAAGATAATCTCACAAGAAGCTCTCCATTGTTCCAAAAAAGGGATGTTTTACAAGAGACCATTGCTATATTATTTATACTTTCATCCTCTGGGTCACTTAACCCATTTTTGGGTCACTTAACCCGTTTCTAGGTCACTTAACCTATTTTCCTTATTTTAGGGTTAACCACTTTCCATAAATAGAAAGTTCTCCAATCTTTATCATTTAAATATTCCTTCTTGATTTTGTCTCTTCTCTTTATTATTTAAATAGTCCACTTTGACTTTGTCACTTTAATTTATCATTTAAATAATGATTTCTTCTTTTAAGGCACTTTGACTTCTTTGACCTTATGGGGCTTCAAGCCATCATATGGGGGTCCTTCAACTTCGTAGGGCCATAACTCTCAAACCGTGAGGAGTTATGTGACATTCCACATACCACCGGAAATAGCATGACAAGAACTATCCATCTATTATAGTTTCAGCAACAAAATCACTGATCTTCTTCTCTTTATTCCACATACAAGCATGGGTTATCTCAACCATAACTCAACCGTAAACATCTTCCCGTGAGGGATTTCACCATAAGGGGACCACTTTGGAGTTCATCCATTTGTACCATGACACAAAAATAATGAGTCATCTTTACATCAAACAAACTATCCATCATATATCAAATAATCCATCTTCATCATGTATCAATGACAACTCATTGATCCATCTTCATCAATTGGTTTCCACTTGACATCTATCATTATCATCAAGGAAAATACATATACATTGTTCATCAATCATCAATCAATCAAGCCTATCAATCAATCTATTGACATCAATCAATTATTTAATCACTTGACATCAATCAATCAAACCATTGGCATCAATGACAACATGATCCAACATACCCATCAACGGTGAGAGTTGGTTTAAAAAGAAGGAAATTCCTAGAGATCTTTGCAACAAATTTCTAATTGAGGAGCATCGAAATCTGGATTGGAGCGAGAGCATTCCGAATGTTAGGGTACTATAATTTTATAGGGTAATTGTTTATGGTGATTGATATTCATTCTTTAGTGATTTTGGGTTGAAAATAATATTCCATGTTGTAAATTATTTCCAAAAAAGGCTCCTAGCTTTCCTGGTTTCCTCAGATGACTTTGCCCATCCATCCATTTTGTAACGATCCCAAGCCATTATGCAAGGATCATCACAGTTTTGGTGTCTTTTAAACTTTTTCTGAGTGAGGTATTTCGTCAAACAATTTGCTGATCTATTTGTTTAGATGTGTTTATATGTGTGTATGCAACAAATAACAGAAATAGATAGCCATGGAACATACCTCAACCATATGCAATAAGATAGACAAGCCAAAACATCTCAAATCTTCTTTATTCATAAAATAGAAGAACCTGCTACAATGGAGATGCCGATCTGGAATGCTCAACAGATGGACAAGATGATAGACAATAGATAACAAGTATGAGCTGCTACAAAATGCTCCCGACAATACAAAATAAACCTCCAAAGGCTAGATAAGAGATGAAGACCAATGCCAAGTGCCAAACCCCTCACTGCTGGAAGATGCCACGCTTTGCTGGATAACTGAAGCTCCCCAACAATTCGGCCCTGGTGCCAAAGATGTCCAATCACCTCCATAAAGATGCCAAATAGTAGATCGGGTGATGGTAAGAACAACCCAGGTGCCCGAATCTCCAAATCCACTCTCAAACACTGTAGATCTGAACTCCTCCACTGAATGGTGCACCCCACTAGATGATTGAAGCCCTAGATAATTCAGCTCTGATGAAGGAGGCCTCCAATTGCTCTGAAAGTCTCCATAATGATAGATCAGGACGTTGCAATGAGAACCCAAGTTCTCAAATCCTCAAAATACCTTCTAGATCCTTATATCTAGCTACCCTCCAAATGATGGTGTGCCCTCCTCTTGGGAAAACGTCCCACTCTTAATACAAATAGATCCTCCACTGAAAGACTCCGGAAAACCACCAAGAATGATGCTAAGACACCTGCAAAGGAAACCCAATACTTGGAATTCCCAGAATCCCTTCTCCTCAGCTAGGACGAATCCTTCCTCAATGAATGGTGCTCCCCCCTTGCTGGAAACCCCCAACTGGTGTGCCCTATCTCTATTTGCACAAGCAATTGATGTGGAATCCTCCCGCAACTGAGTAGATCTAGCACTAGAATGGTGAGGGAGGGTATTGCAGCTCTGAGACCAAGCTTGGGACAAGCTAGGTGGAATCTTTCACCACCGAATCGTCCTCTAGGGTTTGTTAAGTCAAAACCCTCAAAACCCCCAATGTTGGGCTCACTAGCTAGAAGCCAGATATCAAATGATAATCATACATGAATCCCATGAGAAGAGGCCCTTGCCTTTCCTTTATACTTTTGGCTCACCTTGTCCCTTCAAAGTGACTTTCATTTTATTAATATTTAATTAATTAATTAACTTTTTTACCTCTGAAAAGCTCCTTATCTCTCCTTGTGGCTTCCCTGGCCACTGAAAGTCACTTCTAGACATCCCATCCTGTAGTGTTTCTCCTCTCGATTCCAATGAGCTATTACACTGAGAGGTTCCTCCAAGTAATGTGCCCAAAATGACCTCTTCAATGAATTTCATTGACTTATAGTTCAAAATAGTCAAAATCATGGAAATCGTCGAAATGCAACGAAACCAAAGCCAACCTATGCATAATGGATCATAATGATGGGATATAATGATCAATCCAAGTTGGACCCCACAATTCCTCTCAAATACCCCTGTACTCGCTATAACATCCATCTGGCTACTCTGGTCATCATAAATCTCTGCATTGTGATGATGTCCCAAAGTGGGGACATTACACATTTTTCCCAATCCTTCATTCACTGCTGTGCCACTGAATCCCTTGTCCATTTATCTCATTGGCGACATCTCACCCACGACTCATCCCTGCATAAACAAAGTTAGATAACCTTAGGATAATTAATAATTAAAATCAATTAGTTAGGTTAATACTGTTAATAATTAGTAATTAGGTTAATATATTTAGATTAATATTTAGGTTAGTGTAATAATAATAATGTTAATAATGATTTTTTTGAAAAAAATGATTAATAAAAAATTATTTTGAATAAATAAATAGTTAATTTTGAATAAATAATTAATAATTATTAAAATATTATAAAATTCAAAACATTATTAAAATTAATATAAATCAAATAAAAATAAAGCAAACTAAAACAAAAATGAAATACAAATAAAAACTAAACTAAATAATTAAAATATTAAAACATTATAAATAAAACAAAAACTAAACATTACAAATAATAAATAAAACACGTAATAACAAAAATTAAAACAAAATTAAATAAAAAATAAAAACTATATATTAAAACAAATAACTTTTAAACTTACCTCCATACGCACACATCCCAACAATAATAAAAATCAATGTACATATAATTATTTCGGACCCCCACTGCTATCCGA
>ML811865.1:147076-159645 GCA_009831015.1 Picea engelmannii | reverse complement strand
GGACCCCCCCTCCTATACCACTCACCTCCCTACCCCCCCATCCAGAAACCACTTTCCTCCCTTCGAAAACCACTTTCCCCCAAATTAAAAACCGTTTTTTGCCCATTTCGACCAGTCTTTTTACGAGGATATTTCTGGGAAAACCATGAGGTATTTTGAGAAACTGAAAGAGTTTTTTTCTCAGAACAAGATTATCTACAAAAACCTCCCTCATATTTTACACAACTATCTCAGAGTGGGAGAATCAAAGACTTCCTTGGAACTTATTTTTTAGAATTCCGGGAGGCGAATATTCAAAAGAGACAGATGGAAAAGATGAAGGGACAATAAACATAGTTCATGGAGGTAGTTTCAACCTCATTCCAGATGTCATATGACTCAAAACACCTAACAACAAAGGATCAACAAGCAATCAATCAAATCCAATATATTCAGGCAGTTCTACATCAGTCAAAAGACAAGTGGCAGACCATCGGTTAAACAATCAATTTCCAGATTCAAAGGCAAAATTTTGAGGCATTAAATCATCAATTCTAGATCTTTAGGAAGAGGATTCCACTCCAACTTAAGCATTTGAGGCATATTGCAACTATTTTTCTGAAGATTCAATTTTATTTAGAATTGGTCATTTATGGTGTTTCCTATGAACTAGGGGAAATTTTAAATTGTAATTTTATTTAAACTATTGTTTTCAATAATGAAAGGGTTGGAACCTATTGAAGAAAAAATTCTCATTATTGTAATAATATCACAGATCCATAGTTTATCAAATACAATAATACAGTTACAACAATTGCAGGATTCTTATGTCACTCATGGTTGTGAAGTGTTTCTTACTATAATATGTTTTCTCTATTTTCATATGTGTTTCTTTTCTCTATTATTTTAAAGAGAATCAAGTTCAGGATTTGTTTTAAAACACACTATTCCGGTTTAAAGAAATATCAATGTTTTCTACTTGAAGGTTAATTCCAAGATTCTTAATTTCCCTATTATAACCTGATCCATTCATTAATTCTTCCCAATCATTCATCAAACCTTAAAGGATCCATCAAAGGTGCCTTCCTTGCCCTATAAGGTTGTTTGTAGAACATGTCCTTGACTGAACTCCAACTTGTGACTCCATTTCCCAATGGATTTTCTTCCTATTTCGACCAACTCCAATTAAAAACCCAACTTTGTACTAGATAGCTAGTCTAATATCTTCTTTAAAACAAAGCTAAAACTTATAGAGAGAGCCCTCTCTTGGTCTAGGAGGGTTAGATCATGGACTCCAAAGAATTTTTTGGTTACCCCTGTCAATTTATTCCTCATCCTGAGAAATTACAGAGTGCTAACACCAAATACATGGCCCAAGGGGGAAAGGAGAAATTCCCTACTATTGTTCTAGAAATATATAAACGTGTGAAGGGATCTCATACATGAGTTATGACTAATCTCTAAGTCATCATTGAAAGACACTAAACTCTTGAAAGTTTATGAAATAAAGGATAATACTTTATGGTTGTAAATGTGTTGAACCTGCACAGAATAAATCTAGCTAAACAATGATACACACATTTGCAGAGAGAATTGGAGAAAGAAGAAGGAGAGAAAGAATGGAAGAATTCTCATTAACTGTTTTCCACACTCAAAGAGTGAATAATTTACAATAGATATAGGATAGATGAGTAATTAATGAGCCATATTGGTGGTCTAGGGTGATCTAGATACACACCAACAGTTACAGGAGTGAACTGCCACCTAGTCTAGTCTCTCAAGCAGTTACAGGAGTAAACTGCCACCTAGTTGAGTTAACTAGTCAACTAGTCTTCAGTTAACTGACTGGAATAGAGTGCAGTGAGGAGTAGATCAAGGAATCAAGGGTAATGCATCGATATGGTGATGAAACCAAGGCAAGTGTGCATTATCATGGTGATGATCCCAATGTTGCATGGTGACAAAACCAATGCAACATGTAAACTCAACTCAAATAGTCAAACTGAAGTGTCAACTGAAAGAGAATATTCTCTAGGTGGAATATTCTCCCCTAAAATATAAGAGACTGGATAATGACTAATTATGACTAATAAACAAGGAAAAAACTTAGGAAAAATAAATCCTAGGTGTGTGTGAAGTAATTCCAACACCCCCCCTGAACATCACTATGGTGAAAATAAAGAATGGGTCTCGACAACAAGGCCATGTTAGGTACCCAAATACAAAAGATACACTGAAATAAATGAGGAAAGAGGGAAAACCTCATGGGAAACCCTCCCCCTCAAATTACAATGCATAAAAATAAAAATAAAAAGAGAAGGAACAAAAGCAGTTGCTAAGCAACCCTGTCCTTCACTCCAAGAAGACCTCGCAACTGTGCAAGTTTGTGCTCGTTGAAGATTTTGTTGAAGATGTAGATGTCTGCACGGATCTGATGAAGTAGATTCATCAATGATATGTACACACATATCCACTCTCTCTTCTTGTAATGAAGAATATCCAAATAATTTTTGGATGAAACTTTGAAAACCGTGAGGCCGTTTCTGGAAAAACGCTGAAATTTTGTTGATTTTGAAATGATCATAATTTCACTTCCCGGACTCCATTTCAGAAGTTTTTTTTTGAAATTGGATATTTTCCCGAGAGGAATTCAAATATCCAATTTGTTTCTGAAAATTTTTCTCAGAAAATATCATAATTGAGTCTGATGTGCGCGGCTCCCTTTTTGTCTCCTGAGATGCATGCATTGCGCATGGAAAAGTGTCTGCATGTGACTCCTGAGATGCATGCCATATATCTTCCACATGAAATTCATAAAAAAAACCTGAAATGGAGTAGACATCATCTTCAATTAACGGAATACAAATTTCTGTAGAGACTTGTGTAGAAGGCTCTTCAAACTGAGATGATTTATCTTCCAGTGGCTTTTCTACATTCTCTATCTTGTCAAAATTTTGCATGGATTCTTCCTTATTCCCAAATAAAACCTCCAATATGCTCCATAAATCATTTGGAGTGAATTCTTGTGAGTCATCATATATTTGATGGGGAATTTCGAGAGAAATAAAATAGAGGATACATCCTATGGCCATATCTTGTCTATTGAGAAAGTCATTTTTCTCATCGATAGAATTAGACTCTACTTCCATTGCCATAGTTATTTGGTACATGCCTTCGCATTTGAGAAGAATCAAAATTTTTGGCTTCCATTCCAAATATTTATGAGGCGTGAGAAGTATTTCTGGCGAATAATCCAGCTTTTTGCTATCTTCAATCTTTTGTACCTGCAAAAAAATAATTTGGTGTAGCTTTTGATTAGAAGTCCATAGGCTTTGATACCATGTAAATGTGTTGAACCTTCACATAATATATCTAGCTAAACAATGATACACACATTTGCAGAGAGAATTGAAGAAAGAAGAAGAAGGAGAGAAAGAATGGAAGAATTCTCATTAACTGTTTTCCACACTCAAAGAGTGAATAATTTACAATAGATATAAGATACATGAGTAATTAATGAGCCATAGTGGTGGTATAGAGTGATATGGACACACACCAATAGTTACAGGAGTGAACTGCCACCTAGTCTAGTCTCTCAGGCAGTTACAGGAGTAAACTGCCACCTAGTTGAGTTAACTAGTCAACTAGTCTTCATTTAACTGACTGAAATAGAGTGTAGTGAGGAGTATATCAAGGAATCAAGGGTAATGCAACAATATGGTGATGAAACCAAGGCAAGTGCGCATTAGCATGGTGAAGATCCCAATGTTACATGGTGAAAAAACCAATGCAACATCTAAACTCAACTCAACTAGTCAAACTGAAGTATCAATTGAAAGAGAATATTCTCCAGATGGAATATTCTCCCCTAAAATATAGGAGACTGGATAATGACTAATTATGACTAATAAACAAGGAAAAACCTTAGGAAAAATAAATCCTAGGTGTGTGTGAAGTAACTCCAACAATGGTTGCTTACATGTTATAGAAACTGGGGCCTATCCAAAATGCTAGTAAAGGTTTCATTATTTTGTTACAGGGAGTTTAGAGTTCCAATAGAAATTTGATTTGACCATATCTTTCAAACCATGCATCCATTCTATGCGAAATTTGGAGGTGACACATGCATTAGAGTAAGATGAACAAACCCAATGAATTCCAAGTCAAATTAATCCATAGTTTTAGAGAAATTAGCCATCGTCACCCATATCCATTTTATGTTTTTCACGAAAAACGTTAACTAGGTTTATCTCAAAATTGGCGTTATGAAGCATCATGATGATATTAATACGCTAACCAAAAATCAGCTTGATCCAGTTTGTCATTTGGGAGAAAAATGGTAATGAACAGCTACATGTAATCCCGTAGTGTCCTCAGTTTTGAAACATGGGATATGTCTGAAGAGCAAAGGTATGAGGATTCCAGGACAATCATTGAAGATCTAAAGCACCAGGATCATAAGCTTGAGGTACAAAACTCTAAGTTACAAAGGAAAATTCAAAAGATGGTTGAGAAGCATAAAAAGATGTGTAAGTTTTCAAAGAGGCTCAGGAAAAAGAATATCAAATTATATTGGACTAAAATTGCACTCAAAACGAAGCTACAAAAATAGAGTCGAAGGTGTATTTTGTGAGTACACTCAACACTATGGACCAAAAAAGACCAAATCCAGGCTGGAGATTGAGAGGTTACATTTTCCCATAATTTTTTCTTCAAGATATATATTATTTTAGATCACATTTTGTTAGGATCATGTAATATCTTTTTGAGTCAAAGATATGATCCTAAGATAAAGGATCTCTCACCTAGGATCCTCAGTTAGTTATTTGCTCAGATTTGATGTAAGTCAATCTTAGAGTCCATTTAGAGTTGAGTTTATCATTTTGTAATCATAACTGAACATGTAATTTAGGATCTAGGATCTGACACTTAAGTTTAAATTTTGTCTATAAAAGATGATGGATATAGATGGCCAAAGGGGGGTTGTGTTTTTAGGGAATCAAAAGCAAAGATAAAGATATGAATTGTAAAGGCCATAGGATTGCAACATTTTTCACTTAATGAACAAACATTCTAATGGATATACCATTTTGTCCATGTCTTTATTTCTATATATTTTATTTGAATGCATCTGATATTTTTGTAAAACATAGATATGTCCTATTTCACTTTAAATTTCAATAAATAATTTGCTGCTAATGTTCTGATTCAGGGTTGCATTCAAGTAATATTTTCATGTTTCTAAATATCATTTGGAATATGAAATTCTTCTTTACAAGTAAACAAATTGTTAACTTGCATTGTCTTCTTCATCTTCTTTGCTAGAATGAATGCCATTGACTAAGTAGAATGTTGTTGATGAATTGGTTTAAATAAGTATATTTCCAGATCTATTGTCTTTCAACTTATACATTACCTTATCCTTAACCCAGTCTTAAGTCAATATTAACCTACAAAAAACCATTGCAATAACTGAGGTGCCATATCTTTCCCCTTAGTAGTCATGGAAAACTTTAGGGATAACACTATGTAGCATCCTAAATTGGCAAGCCTCTCCACTTGATAATGTACTCTCTGATCACTCTGCTCCTCAGTTTTCTCTCCTTGATATCCAAAACCTCCTCAAGAATCAATAACAAATGTCCCTCCTCATCCAGTGGGGGTAACTCTGTTGAAGTAGTGACCAATTTTCCTACGATCTTCTTGAGGCACGACACATGAAAAACATTGTGAATATTTCTCCCCTCTGGAAGCTCAAGCTCATAAGCTACTTCCCCAATTCTCTAGATTATCCTGTAGGGTCCATAAAAAACATGGATTCAACTCTTCGACACTAATTTTCTTTAGTGAAGACTATCTGTATGACTAAAACTTCAGAAAGACCAAGTCTCCTACCTGAAAACTATGCTCAACTTGTGTCAATATCCATATATCTCTTGTTTGTTATGGGGAACTTGCAATTTTTCCTTAACGACCCTAAATATATCCTGGTTCTCCTGTATCCAATCTTTGGCTTTGGGAGCTCTGCTATCCCCAAACGCCAAATCTACAAATGAAGGAGCATCATAGCCATACAATTTTTGGAATGGGGTCATACCAATAGACATACGGTAAGTGGTTTTGTAACAATGCTCTCCTAGATGCAACCACTTAATCCATGCCCTTTGTTGTCCCGACACATAGTTACTCAGATACCCCTCAACCCATTTGTTCACAATATCTATCTGGCCATCTGTGTAAGGATGATAATTGGTACTAGGAGTGAACTCTGTGCCGACCAATCTGAATAACTCCTGCCAAAATGCACTGAGAAACCTACTATTCTGATCATTGACAATGTACTTAGGAAGCCCATCGAGTCTAAACACCTCCCTAAAAAATGCCATATGTGCTGCCTTATACTCTGAAGAAATCGCAAAGAAGCGCATGAACTTGGTCAACTGATCAACCTATACATAAATGATATTCCTTCCTTGTACTTTTGGTAGGCCTATGATGAAATCCATCAACACACTCTCCCATTTTTGCTCTGGAATGGGAAGATGTTGCAACAATACTATTGGATGAGTATGCTTTGACTTGTTCTGCTGACAAGTCATACACTCCCTCATATGCCACAACACATCATCCTTGAGGCCCTTCCATGAGAACCTCTCTCATATCTACCTATAGGTTTTGAGGTAACCAGGGTGCCCTGCCAATTGTGTGTCATCAGTAGCCCTCAAAATATTCTTCTTGAGTGTGGATTCAGGAACTAAGTATATTCTGTCCTTGTATAAAATGATATCATCCACCACTTTATACCCGCCATCCTCAATGTGATCATCCATCAACTCACAAGAAAATTGATTCTTGGAATATTCCACCAGAAGGTGTGATTTCCAATTAGTTGAGATCTCCATGAGGGAACCTACTACCGATTTCCCGAAGAGGGCATAAAAAAAAATATTTTTCTTTACCTTCACATACTCAATGTCAAAATCATATTCCTATATCTTTCTTACCCATTTCTGCTGCCTCTCATTTAGGTCCTTCTGTTCTAGGAAATACCGCAAACTTTTGTGGTTAGTCCTAACCACAAATTGACCACCTACCAAATACTATTTTAACTTCACCAAAGCATGCATAATGGTGAACATATAATTTCCATAGATGGAGTAGAGCCTATATGGTTCCTTGAGCTTCTGACTCTCAAAGGATATCATATGTTTTTTCTACATCAAGATGGCCATTGTACCATCACCTAAAGCATCAAACTCAAGCACAAAGGGTTGAGTGAAATCAGGAAGCGCCAATACTGGACAAGTTCTCATCACCTCCTTGAGCTTTTCAAATGTCCGCTGAGATTCCCCTGTCCACCTAAATGCCCCTTTCTTTGTAATATATGTAAAAGGTGCAATCAATTGTGAAAACACATTAACAAAGTGCCGATAGTAGTTGCATAATCCAAAGAATACCTGCAAATCTATAAAGGACCTAGGCATGGGTCAATCCAATATGGCTTGGATATTCTCCTGATGTACTTGTACATCCTACACACTGATCGCATGGCCCAAGTAAAGAATGAATGTAATTCCAAATTCACACTTTGACGCCTTGGAATACAATGATTTCTCCCCCCATAATTTCCAATATCTCCTCCAAATGCCTCAAGGGGTCCTCCCATGCTCTGTTGTAAATAAGGTCATCAAATAACACCCACATGAACTACCACAACTTCTTGTTGAATATGTGGTTCATGCACGATTGAAAAGTGGCAGGTGTGTTGGTCAACTCAAATGGAATGAACAAAAAATCATAGTTCCTATAATGAAACCTGAAAGTGGTCTTGTGAACATCCTACTTCCTGATCCTGATATGATGATATCTTAATCAAAGATAAATATTCAAAAATTACACTTCCCCATTTAACTCATCCAATATCTCATCGATCTTGGGAATGTGATACCTATTTTGATTATCTTATTACTTAATGCCTTATAATCAATACACATCTTCATAGTTCCATCCTTCTTCTTAAGAAA
The DNA here is from genome assembly GCA_009831015.1 of Picea engelmannii. Classification (NCBI taxonomy): domain Eukaryota; kingdom Viridiplantae; phylum Streptophyta; class Pinopsida; order Pinales; family Pinaceae; genus Picea; species Picea engelmannii. Next base: position 151,642 of record ML811865.1, on the reverse strand, counting down.
AACCATAAAAGAAGCGAATGTAATGGAACTAGGTCTGATATGTCCCATCTCTAACAACTCATTTATCACCTTTTCTATATCATCCTTAAAATTCATTGGGTGCTTGTATGGAGTGGTGATTACATGTTTGGCCCCTTCTTATATCTCAATGGTGTGCTCAAAGTCTCTTTCAGGAGGTCTCCCTAGAGATATCTCTCCAAAAACTCGGTCATGTTTTCTCAATAATGAATTGATGTCTACATGATATTGTTGGCTGATGTCGGAAGGTTTCTGAGTAGTGATCAAACATTATGCTATGCAAGCTACTTCTCCATCCCTGAATATTCCCTCCATCCACTTGGTTGAGAAAATCCTAGGAGCACCATTGGACATGCTCCTCAGAACTACCATCTTACCATCCACTCTCCTGAACTCCATCTCCATCATTTGGTAGTTCATTGAAAATTTCCCCAAATAATTAAGCCACTAATGCCCAAGATGACATTAGTGTCTACCAGATCAACCACATAGAAGTCATGTGTCAAGGTGTAGTTACCCAATGTTACATCCAACTATGGGACCCTTTGTATCATGTCATATTGTATCCATCATCTACCACAACATTGTATTCCCCAAATTCTTCTATAGGAATGCCTCTCCTGGTCACCAAAGTTGCGTCTATGAAGTTGTGGGTTGCCCCACCGTCAATAAATGCCACAAAATGTTGTCCCTGTAATAATCCCATGATCTTGAAAGTGTAATATCAAGGGACACATGATATAGTGGTGATATTCCCACCCTTAACCTCCAATCGTGGATGCTCAACATATTTATCCTCCACACATGACTACACATCATATGAATTGCTATGCTAACTGCCCTAAGCTTGTCCTGCCTCCTCTTCCCCATCACCGTCTGAAAGTACCTCTATGTAATTCACCTTACCCTTTCCCATGCACTCATGTGCCGATTCCCAAGGCTCCTTGCAACTGAAACATAGCTTCTTCCTTCTTAATTCTCTCCACATCTCCTCATCCACTCCGTCTTTCCCGGACCATTCTGTTGGTTGTGGAGCCTGATTATCTTCATGATTTAGAGGTCTTTTACTTTCAGCTGTGTTTATACCCCATGAAGTATTTACACCCCAGAAGTATGTACACTCTTCCACGCTGGGGAGTGCAGAGGGGGGCTACCCCCTCTGCGGGGTCCGAGAGGGATATCCCCCCGGCTGGGGGGTCTGGGGGCAAGCGGGGGTTCAGGGGCAGCGGCCCCCGAAGAAAAAATTGCCTTGTAAAAGTATATTGTAATTTCATTGTAAGTCTGGACCGTTCATTATAAGGTCGCAGATCTAACGATAGAGATTATGTTAGGGTTTTTTTCCCTAGAAGGAAACCCTCTTTTATGAGGGAAATGTATTGCGGCTAAGTATGTTGGCGAGTATTGTATTCTGAGAGAGGAGACTGTGAGAGAAAGAAGAGGAAGTTACAGCGGGTTTTGCTGTAGGTTGTATCCCTTCATTTTGCTGGATAATAATAAATAAAGGACCTGGCAATTTCTCTAGTGGACGTAGCCCACACTGGGTGAACCAAGTAAATCTGTGTCTCTCTTGTATTGTGTATCTTCTGTGTTTTGTTTCCGCATTTGTTTTATTTTATTGCTTCGCGGTCCTGTTTTTTCTAACACATTCCTTCTGAAATGGTTTCTTGTCTTTGTTTTTTTAAGGAAGGAGCAATTTGGGAGGAAATTTGTTCTTAGGTAATGTGTCCTCTATGTCATGCGTATTGATGATAGAATCCTGTAGAGAAGCTAGTTTGAAGGCCTTAACCCAACCATGCAGGGGTTCAAAAAGTCCCTCAATGAAAAGCATAATCAACATATGTTTCGAAACATTTGTTAGCATGACTACAATCCTATGGAACTATGAAATGTAAGCATATGGTGTGTACGTTTTAAACCTGTGAAGTAAAGAAATGCATATAGATTCTTAAGCAAAACATAATTTAATCAATGGCTCATACACATAGTGCACATAGATTTTATATCGGAAACCCTCAACTGGGAAAACCTTTCTTATATTCATTATCGAATTTCACCATTCACCATACAATATATACACTATTTTTAGGTATTCCGTAGATACCAAAACCCTAATCTCTTAATCCAGGATTAATTTAGTAAACCGCTAAAAATAGTAAAATCCGTTAAAAATAGAAAAAACCGCCCCAAATTTTTTTTCGGGACGTAGTTGTCAAACCTGACGTGCCCACACACACACATGAAAAGAATATAACATATACCCAACATTATCCCACTTGTTGTTTTATTTTCATCTAGGGGTCTAGGGGATTATATATTCAACAATCCAGGGCAACAATGCCCATTTTTACTCTGCACCAGGAGAACTTTTCTATGCTCACAGACTTTGTCAATGAATATGCAACATTCTTCAAAGTGTCAACCTTTTCCAACAAAACCTTCTTTTCCTCAACCATGTCTCTCACAAAGTGATACTGAACATCAATATGCTTTGTCTTTGAATGATAAGCTGGGTTCTTTGCCAGGAAGATTGCACTTTGACTATCACAATCTAATCTCACTGTTTGTTGTACCAAACCAATACCTGAACACAATCTTTGTAACCATATTTCTTTCTTTCCTACATGAGTGGCTACCATGTATTCAACTTTTGTAGTTGAGAGTGCCACTTAAGCCTGCCTTTTGATCATCCAACTGATTGCTCTTCCAAATAGGTTAAACACATACCCACTTGTAGATCTTCTGTGATCCAAATCTCTAGCCCAATATGCATCAACAAAGCCATGTATGTCCACCACTCTGTCCAATCCTGGTCTTCCTTGGTAGCACAATACATAACTTGTAGTGCCACAAAGATATCCGAAGACCCTCTTTACTGCTGTCCAATGCTCCTTCTCTGGTTTTGACATATACCTGCTCAAAACTCCCACTGCATGTGCAATGTCCGGTCTAGTACAGACCATTGCATACATGAAACTGCCAACTGCAATGGCATACAGAACATGGGACATGTCCTCTTCTTCTTCCTGTGTCTTGGGACACTGATCTGTAGATAACTTTACACCTATAGGAATAGGAACCTTGATCGGTTTACTTCCATGCATATTAAACCTCTGCAATATTGTCTCAACATATTTTCTCTGATTCAACCAGAGTTTTCCGTTTGCACGATCTCTTTTGATCTCCATTCCCAGAATGAAGTTAGCAACACCGAGATCCTTCGTGTCAAATTTGGAGGATAGCTGCGATTTCACCTCCTTGATAAAATCCATGTTATTTCCTACCAACAACATGTCATCAACATACAACACTACATAAATTAAGTGATTACCAACCTGCTTGGAATATACACAGTGATTAGCACTGCTTCTTACGAATCCCAATCCAAGGATGTATGTGTCAAACTTTTGGTACCACATCCTAGGTGAGTTCTTCAGACCATATAGTGACTTCTTTAGCTTACATACCAACTCTTTCTTTCGCTTCACTACAAAGCCTTCTGGCTGCTTCACGTAGATTTCTTCTTCCAGATCCCCATGTAGGAATGCTGTCTTCACATCCATCTGTTCCACTTCAAGATCAAAAGTAGTAGCAATAGATAAAAGAAATCTAATAGAAGTTAACTTAGCAACAGGAGAAAAAATCTCACCAAAGTCAATTCCCTCTACCTGGGAATAACCTTTTGCTACTAACCGAGCTTTGTATTTCTCCACTTTACCTTGTGCATTAAAATTCTTCTTAAACAACCATTTTCTACCAAAAAATTTTCTTGCATCTGACAACTCAACTATATCCCATGCTTCATTCTTATCCAAGGCATCCATTTCTTAAACCATGGCCTTCTTCTAGAGTTTACTATCCTCTGAACTCACTGCTTCCCTGATAGTTATGGGATCATCATCAATAATAGATAAAGAAAAATTGGAATGAAAATCAGGTGGACTATACCTTTCTGGTTGCCTTTTATCTCTCATTGATCTCCTCAATACTGGGGTATGAGGTTCTTCTTCTTCTTCTTCTTCTACTGCTTCCTCTTCTTCAGATGATTCAGGATTTGCATCATCCAACTCAAGATATGTTTTCTCAGGTTCGTCTTGCGTTGGTAGGAATTCCTGTTTGGAGACATCTTTTACCTCTCTGAAAACAACATCTCAACTGTAAACAATCTTCTTGTTTTCTGGGTTCCAAAGCTTATAACCTTTCACACCATATTTATAACCAATAAAGATACACTTTTCAACCTTTTTATCCAGCTTACTCGTATTTTCCTTTGGAACATGTACATAAGAATCACAACCAAACACACTAAGATGTTGAAGAGAGAGTTTCTTTCCAAACCATACCTCGTGTGGATTTTATCATCCAACACTGATGAAGGTGATCGATTGACTAGGTAACATGCTGTACCCACTGCCTCTGCCCATAATTCTTGTCCTAACCCGACACCGCTGAGCATGCTCCTTGCTTTTTCCATCAGTGTCCTATTCATCCTTTCTGCAACTCCATTCTGCTGAGGAGTGTATGGAGTAGTCTTCTGCCTTGCTATACCAC
>ML811865.1:126313-146070 GCA_009831015.1 Picea engelmannii | reverse complement strand
CCATGTGTTCCTTGAAAAATCATCTATGAATGAAACATAATACACAGATTTACCTAGGGATGGAACATGAACAGGTCCAAACACATCACTGTGTATCAACTCTAAGATCCCCTTTTCTCTTGTAGCACCAGATGGGAATATTACTTGATTCTGTTTACCATATATGCAATGTTCATAGAAATACAAATCTAGAGTGCAATTAGACATACCTTCAACCATGCCTTTACCGTGTAGTGTTCGAAGGCCCTTTTTTCTAATATGCCCCAGTCTTTTATGCCACAACATGGTCTTCTTTTCAGGGACGATATTGGTCTTGTCTTCTTTATTTGTCTTCTCAAGGACAACATAACTATTTCACCCATTAGTATAAGTGATTCCCAACAAATTATACATAGTTCCACACCGAACTCCCCTCATCAACACCATTGCCCCTCGTACCATCTTGCAAGTGTTCTTTCCAAATACAGTATCCACTCCTGCATCATCCAACTTGCTTACATATATTAGGCTACTGGAAATTTTTGGAATGTGCAGAACCCCAGGGAGTGTTCTAATCCTTCCATATTTTAGCAACAACTTAACCCTTCCACGTCCCAAGATTTTTTCTGTTGAGTGATCTCCTAGGAATACATCACCACCATCATATTTTTCATATTCAGAGAACCACCCCCTGCGAGGAGTCATATGGTATGATGCACCTGATTCGATCAACCATACATCGCGGTATGGATGTGTAATTGTAGATGCTAGGTAAACATCACCTCCTTCTTCAATGGAGGTTTTCGCCTCTGTGGAAGAGGTACTATCAAATCCCTTTGGTTTTTCAACCTTCTTAGAATTGCAATCTTTCTTATAATGCCCCGTTTTACCACACTTCCAACATTTCCTCAAAGATTTTCCTGGAGACTTAGATTACCTGTAGATTTAGATCTCCCCCCTGAAGGCTTACCAGGATTCCTGTCTTGGGTATGACCTCTTACAAATAAAGCATCTATTCTATGACCATCCATGATTTCCTAATCTCTTTAGATAACAAGGATGAAACTACATCCTCATACTTTAATGTATATTTAGTGGTACTTCCAATTGTTACAACCAGATTATCCCAAGAGTCTGGCAAAGAACATAACAAAGTAATACACTTATCTTCTTCTGCAATCGTAATATTAACAGAGACAAGTTGACTTACCAGAGTATTAAAGGCATTTAGATGTTATGTCACATAATCTCCATATTCCATCCTAAGATGATACAACTTCTTTAGAAGAAACAACTTGTTTACTAGGGACTTTGATTGATACAAATTCCCCAACTTATCCCATAGTTTCTTGGCTGTAGACTCTCCTGATACATTCAACAACACCGAATCTGCCAGGCATAATCGAATAGTACTCCTTGCTCTTCTGTCTAAATTCTCCCAATATTCCTTCGACATACCAGTAGGTGGTGTATTGGTAGTTTGTGTACTGGTAGGTTGTGTACCAGTAGGCTGTGTGCTAGTAGACGTCGTACTAGTAGGCTGTGTACCAGGATCCACAACGATCCATTGTTCTTTTTCTACAATAAGGTCCTCCATCTTCATCTTCCATAGCTCAAAGTTTTTACCATTGAACTTCTCTATCTCGATTCTAGAAGAGCTTCCCATTCCTCTTTATGCACTCAAATCACCACTGCAGAAACTCCCACTAAACCCAGGTTTATCATAGACCCAAGATAAACTTAATCTATCAAGACCGAGCCAAACCCTCAACAACAAAGGCGTCCCTCTGAAGCCAAAAATGAGCTCTGACACCACATGTAAGTTTTAAACCTGTGAACTAAAGCAATGCATATAGATTCTTAAGGAAAACATAATTTAATCAATGGCTCATACACAGAGTAAAGAAAGATTTTATATCGGAAAACCTCAACGAGAAAACCTTTCTTATATTCATTATCAAATTTCACCATTCACCATACAATATATACAATGTTTTTAGGTATTTCATAGATACGAAAACCCTAATCCCTTAATCCAGGATTAATTTAGTAAACTGCTAAAAATAGAAAAATTCGTAGAATATAACATATACCCAACATGGTGTACCTATCTTCCATAGATATGCCAAATCTATGAAGTGAAGCTCTAGATCCTTCTTATCAAATCGGTCCATCAACCATTGGATGAAGTCTAGATATGAGGTGATGCTACTATGTCCCAATGTGACAAATCCATGGTACCACCACTCATGAGCCTCTCCCTCCAAATGAAGTGTATCAAATTTTATGGCCTCTATATCAAGCATAGGTTTAAGTTGGAATTATGTTTCCAACTTATGAACCCATGCTTTGGCAGTTCATTTGGATGACCCATCGAAGGAAGGGATGGAAAATTTCCCAACCTTCCACAAGAGATAAAAATTCCGCGTGCCCCTGTTATAATCTCTCGGTCCGTTTCTGCACTTAATGGTACAAAAATCCTATAAATACATAACTACATGAAATTCATCACTAAGAGCCTCATACGCCCTCAAATAATCAATAAACCCTTCATTCTGTCCTTGCTGTCCCTGATTTCCTGCTGGCTTCCCATCTAAGAGCTGAGGTAAGAGAGGTCTAAGAGTTATTCTACTCGTTTTATGAGTGTTATTGTGAACAAGGATATGGGTGTTGCTTCTTTAAACATGGTTCCTATTGTTCCCATTTGACCCACTTACACCATTATTTCCCACATCATTTTTTTTTCTTGGTTATTTGCGAAGTATTGGGTGATAAGTTGAAGCAGCTGTTACTTCACCCTTGCAAGGTCATTTAAAATACTCATCATGCTTCCCTCATGCTTCGTGTTGAAATAATGTAACTGCGAAGAAAATTCTTATTATTATTTTATTATTGGATTAAATCCCCATTGCGGATTAAACATGTCATCATTATTATTATTGTTATTGGATTAATCCCCATTGAGGATTAATCATGTCGGTAATTGTATAAGGACCAAATCCCCTTTTGCGGATTGGTCATCGGACAATTACAAAGTGTATAATAAGAAGTTGGCCCCATCAGTTATTATGGAAGACCCATAATTAATTAAAGGTGGGTTTACCCACCCAGAGTGAGAGGTCGCCCTGCCAGTTGTGACCTTTCACACGTGCCAGTCTGATATAAATAAGAGGCTAGCGCCTCACTTCAAACACACAACTCACTTGCTCATTATCTTATGAGGCAAGCTGCAATTACCAGTTGGAGAGAGGGAGAAGAGTGGCACATATCTTGGGGAGGACTTTCTGTATTAGTTTGAGTTATCTCTTGAACATTGTATAAGCTATTTATGATAAGGAAGTTTTTGCTGGGTTTTCTTCCCCTAGAGGGTTTCCCAGGATAAATGCTGTGTCTCTTGTGAATGTGTATTTCTCAGTGATCTTGTTCTTATTATGCTCTTATCTATTGAAATGCAAAGAACTATAATAATGGAATAAACTTTAACATGGTTTCAGAGCCAACCTGAAGGAAGCACAATTTGCAAGAGGAAAAACATCACTGTTACCGTACCCAAAAATTAGGGTTTTGCAAAAGTGAGTATTTTCAGCTCCCTAACCTCCTAGAAAGCTGCGCCTTCCCCCAAGGATCAATTTGGCACCTAGAGCGCACCTTTTCAGTGGCTGGATCTCCTGGAAAGTGAAACCCTAGTTTCAAAAAAGTACCAGAAGTACCAGAAAACCAGTACCAGAAGTACCAGATGTACCAAAGTACCAGAAGTACCGGAAGCACCAATCCAGAAATCTGCAGATCAGATTTGACGGGGAAAAATTTGGATTTTCTCAGATCTGAGGACACCAGGCTAGTCGCCTCAGCCAAGCGCACCTCCTAGTAAGGCCAAAATTTGATTTCGAGCATTTTCAATTTTTGGTTATTTTTGTTGCCGAAAGTACAAGATGTCTGCAAGCACAAAGCTTGTTGAGAAACTAGAAGGCATAGACAACTTCCATGCCTAGAATTATAGGATCGGTCTGATCCTTGCAGAGAATGACCTATCAAAATTTATCAAATAAGAAGTGGAGGAACCTGAAGATGCCGTAGAGAAAGTGAAGCATCAGAAGGACTCAATCAGGGCTCAAAGAATCATTGCTGATTCAATCAAAGACCACTTGATCCCGTATGTATAGTCAAAGAAAACCCTGAAGGAGATGTTTGATGCTCTAAGAAAACTATATGAGGGAAAGAACATCAACCGAAAGATGAATCTTAGAACTCAGTTGAAGAATACCAAGATGCAGAAAGGAGAAATGATTCAAGAATATTTCTCCCGAATCTCCGAAATAAAAGAACAGTTGAAAGCGATTGGAGACACCATCAACGAAGACGAATTTGTAATAACTTCCCTAAATGGTCTCACAAGACCTTGGGATGCCTTCATCCAGTCAATATGCGGTAGAAAGGAAAAACTATAGTTTGAAATCCTATGGGAAGAATGCACCCAAGAAGAGACAAGGGTAGCCAACCATGAAGCACTACCATCAAGGGACGATGATCAAGCCCTAGCTACTCATACAAAAGGAGGAAGGAAGAAACCCTACTTCAAAAGGGAATCTCATAGAGAACCACAACCATCAAACAAGTTCAACAATCAAGAATCTCATTCAAGAAATTTTCAGAAGAAAGGACAACGCAAGGGATGAGATCTCTCATCTATACAATGCTATCATCATGATAAGATGGGACACAAGGTGAACAATTGTCCGGTCAGAAGAGAAGAGTACAAGAGGAAGCACAAAATGCAGCATGCTCACATTGCCAAAGATGAAGAACCACCTATGAATATGATTAAGGAACATGTCTTAATCTCAGCTCTTTCAGGATCTGTATCACCTGGAGAAGACACATGGCTCATTGATAGCGGTGCATCAAAGCATATGACGGGTAAGAAAAATAATCTCTCTTGTATTTCAGAAAAGAAGTTTTCTCAGAAAGCAATTCTTGGAGATGATTATCAATATCCCATCAAGGGAATAGGAGAATCAAACTACAAGCTAGATTTAGAAAACTCAATAACAATGAAGGACATACTCTATGTACCGGGCCTAAAGAAGAACTTACTCTCCATATCAGCTTTAGAAAAGAAAGGCTATAGAGTTTCCTTCATAGATGGAGAAGTTCTTATGTGGGCTAAGGGAGAAACCTTAAATGAAGCAATCATCATCGAAAGTGAAGAAAATGGTTTATATAAGCTGAAGGATCACCCAGAAACTGCTATGACCCATGCCATCGAAAATTCATGTGAACTTTGGCATAGAATATTGGCCCACATCAACTACAAGGCGCTACCTTACATATGCAAAGCTGTCACAGGTTTACCAGAACTCAAGGTTGATTAGGAAGGCACATGCAATGGATGTGCGCAAGGGAAGAACATCAAGAACCCCTTTCCAAAGAGGGACAACAAAGCAGAAGGACCATTAGAACTCATCCATTCTGACATGTGTGGCCCAATGCCATCATCCTCCATTAGTGGGTATGTATACTATGTATCATTTATTGATGATTATTCTCATAAGACCTGGATATATTTCTTAAAATCTAAAGATGAAGTATTCAGTAAATTCAAGGAATTCAAAGCCTTGATAGATAATCTTTCCAAAAGAAAGATTAATATACTTAGGTCAGATAATGGAGGAGAATATACCTTGAAGGAGTTCGTAAGCTTCTGTAGAGATGTCAGGATCAAGAGGGAACTAAATACTCCCTATAATCCCCAACAAAACGGTGTTGCTGAAAGGAATAACATAACGATTATGGAAGCTGTGAAGACCATGATTCACGATCAAGATCTTCCTATGTACTTATGGGCAGAAGTAGCTATGGCAACTGTTTATGTGCAGATCAGACTATCCCATAGTGCACTTGGGTTCAAGACCCCAGAAGAAATGTTCACCGGAAAGAAGCCAGAGGTAAGCCATCTCAAAATATTTGGCTGTCCAGTGTTTATCCACAAACCGAAAGAGAAAAGAAACAAGATGGAACCCTCCAGAAAGAAGGGAATATTTGTGGGATACTGTGAGGTATACAAGGCCTTCAAAATATACATACTTGGTCATCGCCATATTGAGATCAACAGGGACATGACCTTTGATGAAGAAGCTGCACTTAAGAAATTGAGAAGATGCCAGCTTGAAGAGGCATATGAAGAGGAACCTGTAAATCCCAGGACGATAGAATCCGCGAGGGAAGTTCCCAGAGCTACAGAACCTGTAAGGGAATTCATATCTTCCCCCGATGAGGAGACTCCTGAAGATCATGATATAACAGAAGTTCAAGAAGCTCCTCAAATGACCTTCTCCCATAACAGAAAGCCTGCTTGGGCAAGAGAGCTTATTCAAGATGGAGAGAAGTATGGTGTTCCAGAAGGAACCACAAGACAGGTGAAGAGACCAAATCCATTCTCCAGTTATACGACTTTGATGTGCAATCTACTTGATGAAGAACCTACATGTTTTGAAGAGGCCATCCAGAAGAAGGAATGGGCAGATGCCATGACAGAGGAATACCAATCCATAATAAAGAATGATGTATGGGAAATTATTCCCAGACCAAAAGGTAAGGATGTGGTATCATCAAAATGGCTCTTCAAGATATAACATGCTGCTGATGGAAGTATTGAGAAATATAAAGCAAGATTTGTCGCTCGTGGATTTTCCCAGAAGGAAGGAATCGACTATGAAGAGACATTCGCTCCTGTGGCCAGATACACTTCGATCAGAACCATTATAGCTCTTGCTGCCAAGATGAAATGGAAGCTGCATCAGATGGATGTGAAGACAACTTTTCTAAATGGTATCATTGAAGAGGAAGTGTATATAGAGCAACCCCAAGGATTTGAGATTGAAGACAGGAAGTCTCATGTCTGTTGATTGAAAAAATCCTTATACGGATTGAAGCAAGCTCCCAGAGCTTGGTATGGCCGTATAGACAGTTTCTTGACGAGCTTGGGCTTTACCAAGAGTAAAGCAGATTCAAATACCTACTTCAAGATCATGGATAATGAACCAGTAATACTATTACTGTATGTGGATGACTTATTCTTAACCGGAGAAGAAAATCTCATCGCTGAATGTAAACAGAGACTTGCCGCTGAATTTGAAATGAAAGACCTTGGCCTAATGCATTACTTCTTAGGTCTTGAGGTATGGCAGAGTCCGGAAAGAATATTCCTTAACCAGGGGAAGTACACGGTCGAAATCTTAAAGAGATTCAACATGCTAGAATGCAAGTCCATGAATACACCCATGGAAGCGAAGCTGAAGCTGCTGGTCGATACTTCGTTAGATTTGATAGATTCCACTCTATACAGACATATTATTGGATCGTTGATGTACCTGACGAACACCAGACTAGACATCTGTTTTGCAGTGAACACCTTGAGTCAGTTTCTGGTAGAGCCCAGATGTGTTCATTTAGTGGCTGCAAGACATGTGATGAGGTACCTTAAAGGTACAATGGATTATGGTCTCAGCTATGATGGAGATCATGACTTCACATTGAGTGGATATACTGATGCAGATTGGGTAGGAAGCGTTGCTAAAAAAAAAAAGCACTTCCGGATGCTGTTTCAGTTTGGGATCAAATATGATCTTGTGGCAGAGTAGGAAGCAATCCAGTATTTCTCTCAGCACAATGGAAGTAGAGTACATTGCCACCTGTTCTGCTAGCTGTGAAGCTATTTGGCTTCGAAAGTTGCTGACATGGCTATTTGATTTGGAGATGAGAGCAACCACGATTCTATGTGACAATCAAAGTTGCATTGAAATGATAGAGAATCCTGTGTTCCACGACAGGTCGAAGCACATAGAGATCCACTATCATTTCATCCGAGACATGGTACAAAGAGGATCCTTGAATCTCCAGTACATTAGCACAGATGAATAGGTTGCTGATGTGATGACTAAGCCTCTATCTCGTGTAAAGTTTGAACACTTTTGAGATAAGCTTGGTATTGTCCAAAAGGACCTTCCCTGAAAGGGGGAGTAGATGTATTCCTTGCTTTTGACCTCGCTGTTAGACGTAAAGCAAGATGAGTCATGCTTCTGACCTCCCTTTTAGACGTAAAGCATGACGCCGTGTGATCCTTGCTTCTGACCTCGCTGTTAGACGTAAAGCAAGATGAGTCATGCTTCTAACCTCGCTGTTAGACGTAAAGCATGACGCCGTGTGATCCTTGCTTCTGACCTCATTGTTAGACGTAAAGCAAGATGAGTTACGCTTCTGACCTAGTTGTTAGACGTAAAGCATAACGTCACTGATTCCTTGCGTCTGACCTAGTTGTTAGACGTAAAGCAAGATGATTCCTCACTTCCGACCTCGTTGTTAGATGTAAAGTGAGATGTTGATGTGTTCCTTGCTTCTGACCTCGTTGTTAGACGTAAATCAAGATGAGTCATGCTTCTGACCTAGTTGTTAGACATAAAGCATGACACTGTGATTCCTCGCTTCTGACCTAGTTGTTAGACGTAAAGCAAGATGATGATATTACTTGCTTCTGACCTAGTTGTTAGATGTAAAGCAAGATGTGACTGAAACTGAGCTACCAACTTAACCGCTGTGACATTGAGCTAGTGTAGTACTGTGATGAGGTATCATTTTTACTGATACATATTTGATGCAGATGATGATAGCATTCTTTTGAGAATGATGATGCTGCTGATTAAGAAAACTTTCGATGACTCGTAAATGTGCTAGACAATGGTTCAAGATGATATTGATGATACTATCCTCCAGATGCCACTGATGATGCAGACCTCTCTTGCCTGATGCCAATGAAGAATACCCTTCTTGTTAAGGGGGAGTGTTGAAATAATGTAACTGCGAAGAGCATTCTTATTATTATTTTATTATTGGATTAAATCCCCATTGCGGATTAATCATGTCATTATTATTATTATTGTTATTGAATTAATCCCCATTGAGAATTAATCATGTCGGTAATTTTATAAGGACCAAATCCCCTTTTGCGGATTGGTCATCGGACAATTACAAAGTGCAGAATAAGAAGTCGGCCCCAACAGTTATTATGGAAGACCCAGAATTAATTAAAGGTGGGTTTATCCACCCAGAGTGAGAGGTCGGCCCTGCTAGTTGTGACCTTTCAGACGTGCCAGTCTGATATAAATAAGAGGCTTGTGCCTCACTTCAAACACACAACTCACTTGCTTATTCTCTTATGAGGCAAGCTGCAATTACCAGTTAGAGAGAGGGAGAAGAGTGGCGCATCTCTTGGGGAGGACTTTCTGTATTGGTTTGAGTTATCTCTTGAACATTATATAAGCTATTTATGATAAGGAAGTTTTTGCTGGGTTTTCTTCCCCTAGAGGGTTTCCCAGGATAAATGCTGTGTCTCTTGTGAATGTGTATTTCTCAGTGATCTTGTTCTTATTATGCTCTTATCTATTTAAATGCAAAGAACTATAATAATGGCATAAACTTTAACACTTCCCTCATGTTTCCCATGCTTCCCTTTGTTTCAGACTCTGGCTCTGAATGAAATATATTATCTGCCCTTCTCTATCTCCTATATGGGATGTATGTACCATCCTACAAAGAAATTAAGATAGCATGCACTCATAGGATGGAAGGAATACCGCCTATGATTCCACTGTAAAATCCCCCTTAATGCTGATATGATTTTATGGTTTACTGCTGTTATGTTTTTTTGGCTATTTGATTTAGGACTTTCATCAAACAATTTTTCAACATGCTCAAACCCCACCGTAAGAACCCCTTATTACTGCTGTTATGTTTTGTGTTTGTTCATTTGTTTTCTCAATGTGATTTTCAATGAATAAACAAGGGTTTGATGCCAAGTAGAGTTTTTTTATTGCATGCAATTTATGAAAAGGAGATTACAAATGAAAATAGCTTATCCAAATCACTAAAACAACAAATGAACACCATAAATATGATATGATTTTATTAGAATCTGACCTGTTACATATACTAGGTGTTAGGGACCTAACCTCCCTAACCCCTCATATAGATAGAATAATATATTTCCATGTAATAAAGGCTGACATTAGTTAATAAATCCTATTTAATAAATTGTAATAAGTTAATGTAATAAGACCTAATAGAAGCTTCTACTTCTAGAAGGATCTTGCTCTAGAATGATCTTTAGAAGAAAAAAGTAGTATAAATAAGAGTAGGACTCATGAGAAGTTTTTTCTTGATAATTATTGTAATAAAGCACTGCTTTGCTGGAGGTTTCCCCCTTGAAGATTCAAGTGAACATTTTTTCCTATCAATAAAGGTATTATTTTGGTGTTGTGGTTTCATATATTGTGTTTTTCCATTGTTATTTTCTGCAGTATTTTTGTTTTGGCTATTAAAATAGATTTAGTACCTTACAAGCGATATCAAAGCACTTTGCTTGGCAGAAAATTGTGGGTTATTTTTCCAGGTTAGAGACATATTATGACATCTTAAAGAAACATAGATCTGTCATTCAAGGCATAAATCCACGGTTGGGGAAGCATACATGCATGAAATACAAGTGGTACTTAAGCACACATTGTTGGCCACCCTTGTAACCCATGTTGGTACCCCTTCGAGTGGTAGTGCATTAGACAACACCTGTATACATATCGATGTAGATATCCTGAAGCCCTCCATAGATAAACCGATCGGTCACCTGACTTCTATAGTACCATTGAGAAAAACACTAAGGAATATACTCTCTAGTACCTAGGTAATTGGGTAGTACGACTAAGGGTATGGTCTACCCTCCTTAGTTGGTGCCTTGATATATTGGGATGAGTACTACTATTTGAACCTGCATGCATATCAAAGTGCTATAGCATAGGGAAAACCCTTGTCTATAGAAACCCTAAAAAACCCTAACCCCTAGGACAAAAACAACATAGAAAGGAAACAAACAAGATTTCTCTTGATCGGAATTTGGGCATTCCAACATTGTAGTATTATTTAGATCAGAGTATAACTCCGCAGGAGTTAAAAAAAAAATTCTAGGGCCTGCCTGCACCCTTATTTGAGACCTATCCCATTGGACTCCTTTTTCCCTCCTGATCATAGTGATAACTATCATTTTTCATCCTTTTTCTTTTCTTGTGGTCCCGACTCCTCTCGGAACCTATACTTGGGACCTATTCCATTAGAATCCTCTTTTCATCCTAATCTTACTCATACCTATCATTTTTTAGCCTTGTCTTTCTGTGGACCCACCCATCCTTTTCCACCACCTTTTTTTCCCACCTATTCCTGTGTTTTCCCCTCACCATGGCCACCACTCACAACCAAGATATTGAAAACCACATCACTACCCACATCAAGTCCCAAATTGACTACATGAAAGAGTAACCGAGGAAGGACATAAATTCCCAACTTGCCATCCAACTTGTATCCCACCTTGAATCTCAACTTGAATCGTGTGCCTCCAAGGTCCTGGAAAAAAATCCCTTTCCTGGAATCCATTCCTCATTTGACCCACCTTCTAACCTTAAAGGCACATCTTCCTTCAATTCCCAGTAGTTTCAGTCCAACCCTTTTCATCATGATCTTCATCTTCCATGAGTGGAGGTGAAAAAATTTGATGGCTCAGATCCCACTGGTTGGGTCACTCAAATGGAACACTACTTCTCCTTGCATGTCATCACTAATGAATTGGCCAAAATTAATTACAATGTCCTCTATTTGGATCCTGAACGTTAGCAATGGTGGAAATGGCGTCAAAAATCACGCTAAGGATATATAGCCTAGACACAGTTTGTGGCTGAACTTTATGACCTCTTTGACACTGATACACACTCCCTGGGCCGTTTGACCAAATTGAAAAAGTCTGGTACCGTGGAAGAGTTTATTGCAACATTTGAGCAATTAGCTTTCAGAACATAGGGCTTGTCTGAAATGTTTTT
Organism: Picea engelmannii; assembly: GCA_009831015.1. Taxonomy (NCBI): domain Eukaryota; kingdom Viridiplantae; phylum Streptophyta; class Pinopsida; order Pinales; family Pinaceae; genus Picea; species Picea engelmannii. The sequence goes on along the minus strand of ML811865.1, from coordinate 134,176 downwards.
CCAATAATGCTTTATCAGTGGCCTCAAGGATGAAATCTGCACCCAAGTCCTCATGAATCGCCCCCAGACATGGTTGGAAGCTAATCAACGTGCCAAGGAATCCTATCAGGTTATTTTTTCCCAACACTGCAAACATTCTTTCCCTCCATTTCCTCTCCCTTCCACTCCTTCCTCTCATCCCAACCCTCTCAAGATCCAAAAATTAACCCAGTCAGAAATGACTGAAGGCCAACTCAAGGGTCTTTGCTATGAGTGTGATGAAAAATAGTTTTTGGGGGAAAAATGTAAGGAACATAGGTTGTTCATGGCCATCTCTGAGGATGTTTCTGATAACGATACCAAGGCTTCTCATGCAGTAGATATCCATGAGCCAAATCCTATCACTCTGCCATATGATTCACCAGAAGTTGAACTGGGCATTTCATTGAATGCACTCACTAGCTTCTCTGCTCCCCAAACCCTCAAGATAATTGGCTACATAAATGGAAGGTCATCATTCTCATTGATAGTGGTAGCACTCATAATTTAATTCATCAATACATTTCTCGAGAAACCCATTGCTATATCCATGCAGTCAACAATTTTCAAATCATGATTGCTAATGGAGGTTCCATAAAATGTGGGGGGCATTGTGAAAATGTGCTTCTCCAAATTGGTCAGTACAACTTGAAATCTCATATGTTCACTATCGAAATGCATGGCTGTGACATTCTGTTGGGAGAAGAATGGTTACACACTCTCGGTCCCATCCTCATGGATTTTGATGCCAACGCAACCCCTTCACAACCCGCAGGTTGAAAGGTCCATGTGCACACATGATCTTTTCTCTTCCTCGGCCCGAAGAACTCTAAGGCTCTTCTAATTCCCTATCGGGAATTCTTCACCCACAACAAACTCTCGTGGGATCCCCCTTTCTTTACAAATCGGGAGGTCAGGCTTCGCGACTTCGCAATCCAAAGGTCGAGCGTAGGTTCCTCGAATCCCCGAAACCCGACACAAGTCAATGCTGACCCTTTCCCTCTCCTATCGGAACTTTCCCTATCGTGATTTTGGCACTTGCGATATCAATCAACTTGTCTTACCGACTCTCGAACCCCGATACGCCAAAACTCCGACGCACGCGCGAGTTGATTTTTCAACACCTTCAATCCATCGACATTTCGGACTTCGCGGTATCGCGAGTCCTAATGCAATTGTTTCGGGACTTCTCGCTGCGAGATCTCGATAAGACGAGCCACCTGTCCACCTACCGACTCCGCTGTGGTCCCACACTATCTTTTGACTGTCGGGATGTCGCGTTTCACGATTTCGCGATTCTCGTTGCAAATTTACGGAGCCTCGACCCACGAAACCCTGATACACGATTCCACGTGCAAATCTGACGGGCCTTGTGACTCGGATCAATGGATCTGCCCCTCCTGAGCTTCGAACCTCTGAAATACTCTGCCTTATCTCGCCTTCACCTCTGCTAGATCTGACGGCTCACAGAGATTCGCAGATTCTCCTCGGAGAACTCCGTCTGTCCGTTCCTCCTAATGAAACCTGCGAGATGACTAAGTGTTCCTCCACAATTTATTCGCTTGCGTGCAAATTTGTGACACCTTCCGGAACACTCCGTGACATAAACTTCCTGCACTTCTCTCGGCGACTACTCGAAGTTCTATACCTCCTGAGCTTTACCAACTCTGAATCTTTCAGAGAACCTTGCACGCACCCTTTGCAACAAACATCCAACAACTTCTAAGTGTTGAATCTTCAACTCCGCGCACTCCTGCAGCAACAGTCCTTCAACTCTCACTCAGGTTCGCAACCCTGAACTTCACTCGGCCTACGCACTCCTTGCATGACTCTTGGGCCCCACTGCACTTGTGAGTGAATGAGAATAAAAGTTCAACTACCTGAGCCTTTTGTCAATGCAGTCCTTGCGGACGACTTCGAATGCACTCCTTGCAGGAATTCTTGCTCAGATAGAGAAACAATTGAAACTCATTCTTTCTTCCCTTCAGACTTCAAACTCAAACATGAAATCATATACACAACATATAAAGAAAATGTATAACAGGAAGAAAACATTCATGAGCATATCATTCAGCATCAATACACATAGAAAACACAAGATCATGAATTTGAATCAATCTCTTCTATTAATCCAAATATATGTACATGGGTGTTCTTACACAGCTCTCTGCATGCTCCTATGCTCAAATGCTTCCTAATGTTACAATACACAATGAGGGTGTCTATATCCGGTTTCCCTCTAGCGCTCTACAACTGTCTAATCTAGAATTAAATCCTATCTACCTGCATTAACTATATTAAATGCCTCCTACCTACTAAGGGCGAGAGCTAAAGGTTCAAGGTCCGATTACATTATACAAGTGCGCCTCATCTTAATGACTCCATTTAAGATCGTGCAACAATTCCAAGGAAATTCAAAATTTTGTGCTGGCGCTTGTCCAACTGTCCACTTGCATTCGCGCTGGCTCGCTTGATGTGGGATATGCTCCTGCATCAGATTTTAAGGAATTGACCATGCAATTTCAATAGGTTGACCAACAATATAAGTTCCAAGACATCACAACAGGCTCACTTGAGATCATCAGTTCCCATTGAATGGAAAAGATCCTCAAAAAAGGCCATTCTGACAATATTTCCCAACTCAATGCCATTCAAGCCATTGAGACACTATCTGTGCATCCTGACCTCCAATCTATACTCTCTAAAAACCAAAATATTTTTTCCACTCCTCATGGACTCCCCCCTTCCCACGATGATCATGATCATTCCATTCCTCTAGTTCTGGGTAGTCTTCCTCCCAATTTCCTCATGTATCATCATCCCTTTTCCCAGAAGAATGAAATTGAGAAAATTGTTAAAGAATTGATCGACGTGGGTGTCATCCTCGATAGTACCAACCCCTATTCTTATCCTATGGTCACGGTCCTCAAGAAATAAGGCACGTGGCACATGTGTCTCGACTTTCATGCTCTCAACAAACTCACCATCAAAGACACGTTTCCTATTCTTGTCATTGATGATCTATTGGATGAATTGAGTGGTGCTCAATACTTTAGTAAACTTGATATTCGTTCTGGGTACCACCAGATATGTATGAAAGAGGCTGGCATCCCCAAGATTTCCTTTCAAACTCATGAGGGCCACTATGAGTTATTGGTCATACCGTTTGGCCTATGTAATGCCCCCTCTACTTTCCAAAGTCTCATGAACCATGTATTCTGTCATTTTCTCCTTCATTTTGTCTTATTTTTATTTGATGATATTCTCACATGTAGTAAAACAGGGACAACCCATAATTCCCATGTGGATCAAGTTCTCCATCTCCTTTCTCAGCACTAACTTTTCCTCAAACAATATAAATATGCCTTTGGAGCCTCAGAAGTGGAATATTTGGGTCATATTGTTGGAAAGGATGGTGTAAGGGTGGATCCTAAGAAAATTGAAGCTATTCAGGATTGGCCTCACCTAAAAACTATCAAGATATTGCATGGTTTTATGGGTTTAACGGGCTATTATCACAAATTTGTTAAGAATTATGGAAAAATTGCAACACATCTCACTTATCTCCTTAAAATAATGCTTTCAATTGCACTCCTGCAGCTGATCAAGTCTTCCATGCTTTGAAAGAGGTTATTTGCACAACTCTTGTCTTAACCCTTCCCGAATTCAAAAATAATTTTATCTTGGAATATGATGCATCTGGGAAAGGAATTGGAGAAGTTCTCATGCAAGAAGGACAACTAGTGGCATTCACCCAAAAAAACTTTCAGAGTGCCATTTGGGCCAATCAATCTATGAAAAGGAAATGTTAGCTATTCTTAATGCTGTGGATCTTTTATGTCCTTATCTATTGGGCCAACGCTTCCAAATTAAAATAGATCATCAAAGCCTCAAGCATTTTTTGGAACAACAAATTTCCTCCCTAAAGAAACAAAAATGGATTACCAAGCTCTTTGGATATGATTATGAGATAATTTACAATAAGGGAAAATAAAATGTGGTTGCTGACGCTCTTTCCCAGAAATATGAAGACGAATGATCCCTTTTTTCTCTCTCCTTCATTGTACCTGATTGGCTCCAAGCTTCTCACTAGGATTGGCTGCAAGACCCTAACATTTTTGGCCTTGTCCAACAGTTGCAAGCCAATTATCGAGTTTCTCCCCTGTACTCTTGGCACAATAAAGAGGTTCGCTACAAAGGTCATCTGTATCTCAGAAAATAGTCACAAATTAAATATATGGTTCTTTTAGAGCTTCATGCTTCCCCCACAGTTGGGCATTCTGGGTTCACCAAAACCTATGAAAGGGTCAAATGTTCTTTTTTCTGGGATGGTATGAAACATGATGTATGCAAATTTTTGGCTGAATGTGATGTCTGTCAATGGAATAAGGGAGAAACAATCAAGACCTAGGGAACACTACAACCGCTTCGGATTCCATCAGCTATTTGGGAGGATATTTCTATGGACTTCATTGTTGGCTTACCTAAATCAGGCATCATGGTGGTAGTTGATATTCTTTCCAAATATTCTCATTTATTTTATCTCCAACATTCACAACATCCACTGTGGCTAAAATTTTCATGGATAATATCTTCAAGCTTCATGACATGCCTCATTCTATTGTCTTTGACCGAGATCCCACTTTTAACAACAATTTTGGCAAGAATTGTTCTATCTCTAGGGCACTCAATTTCATCGCAACACCGCTTATCATCCCTAGACTAATGGACAAATTGAAGTTGTTAACAAGTGTCTAGAAACCTATTTGAGATGTTTTTCATATAAACGATAGACTTAGTGGACTAAGTGGTTACCCCTCGTTGAATGGTGGTACAACAAATATTACCACACTGCTAATCACATGACTCCTTTTGAAGAAGTATATGGAAGAAATACCCCTTCGGTTCTCTCCTACATTCCAGGTGTATCGAAGGTTCAAGAGGTTGAAAACAATCTTGTAGTTCATGAGGCCATTCTCCACACCCTCAAAACAAATTTGGCCATGGCTCAAAATATCATGAAGCACCAAGTAGATCAAGGTCATTCCGAATGACAATTTGCTGAAGGGGACCAAGTGTTTCTTCGTCTATAACCCTATAAGCAAACTTCACTCAAAATAGACCACTGTTAGAAACTGGCTCCCAAATTTTATGGTCCTTATACAATTCTCAAGTGAGTGGGGTAGGTGGCTTACCAGTTATCTTTTCCCATTCATTATATGCTCCATCTTGTTTTTCATGTCTCATGCTTAAAGAAGGTTATTGGTACTAAGTGTCAAACTCAAACCAGTCTCCCTGAGTTGGATGAAGAAGGTTCCATTTGGTTGCAGCCACAAGTAGTATTGGACCAACGCGATAGTTTCCTCTATCAACACACCATCAATGAAGTGTTAGTGCAGTGGAAATATACAACTCCAAAATATGCCACTTGGGAGCTGACTACCATTCTGCAACAATTTCCTCATCTCAAGCCTTGAGGACAAGGCTCTTTTTCAAGGGGGAGGGCATGTTATGGACCTAACCTCCCTAACCCCTCACATAGATAGAATAATATATTTCCATGTAATAAAGGCCAACATTAGTTAATAAGGCCTATTTAATAAATTGGAATAAGTCAATGTAAGAAGACTTAATAGAAGCTTTTGCTTCTAGAAGGATCTTCCTCTAGAATGATCTTTAGAAGATAATATTAGTACAAATAAGAGTAGGAGTCATGAGAAGTTTTGTCTTGAGAATTATTGCAATAGAGCACTGCTCTACTAGAGGTTTCCCCCTCGAAGAGGCAAGTGAACATTGTTTCCTTTCAATAAAGGTATTATTTTAGTGCCATGGTTTCATATATTGTGTTGTTTTGTTGTTATTCTATACAATATTTAGGTTTTGGCTATTATAATAGATCTGGTACCTTACACTGGGCATATATTGAGGTTCAGATCATGATCCGGATTATTTTCGACACAAAATGAGAGCGAAGATATAATAAAGAAATGCACAGAGATATTGCAAATATTCAATAATATAACAGAAATGTATTAGAGATGCAACCATAAAAACAGATATACATTAATACACGATTTCTATTAATCAGAGAAATGTACAGAGACTGTAAAAATACAGAGTGAAAAACTCGCTAGAATGGTGGCAGCTTATCTCTGAGAAGAGATGTGACGAATACTCACATTCACAAGAAGTTGATTACAATGAGGCTCTGAAGGCCCTTTTACAATAAATGGGAATGCCAAAATTCCTAGAAATCCAGAAACCTAACCCTAGGAGATGAAGCGCCAAAAGTCATGTGGGCCCCGTTTGGGTAAGTGAGTACATCAACTTCCCGGGGTCGTAACTTTTGCATACGATCTCCGTTTTAGGCGTGTGATATCTCGTTGGAAAGGTATTGTCGAGGAGATTCATTTTGGGGGCTCAATCATTCCTTCAAATATCATTGAGAGCCTCTATCTCAAAAAACCTTCATTTGGACCCTCAAAATGGCCCCAGAAGTTAAAACCTGCTAAAAATAGTAAATTGCCAAAATGGCCAGAAAACTGTTTTGAGCCATTTGGAAAAGGTGGGTGGCCAGCGATATCCACCTGGATCAATCCTCCTTCCTTAGGAAGCAATGGTATCCATTGCGTTGAGTTCCCGGGGGAGAGGGAAAATCATTTGTTGAATCTGCATCTTGGTGAGCTACTTGTCTTGCTGGAGAAGTCACGCTGCTTAGTTTGTGGAAATCTGTCACGAACCTGTGGATGGAAGGTTTGGAACTTTTTAACCAGTCTGGCTATTTTAGATGACTGTGTGTAGAAGGAATCTTCGTGCTTTGCTGCAACCTTGTCGACCTGCTTCTATTGGATAGAAGGTGCTTTGGCCGAAGCTGTGGTGGCTGCAGTATCCTTCTGTTTACCCTTTGAACAGATTGTGGAGAAGATGAATTTTGTAGTATGAGATACTACCTTGCGGCACTGTTTAGGTGGGGCAGTAGTTGGAACTACCTCTGGTATCCTGTAGAGATGACCCCCCAGAGTAATAATGACACTACGGGGTCGAGACTCATAGATAGAATGGCGTTTCCACATATATGGCTGGCCCAAGAGAACATCACAAACATCCAATGGGGCAACATCACATAATACCTCATCCTTGAAGGGTTGGATGCCGTATGACAATCGACACTGCTAGCTGACATGAAGATCTCATCCTTGGTGAAGCCACCCAATGCTGTATGGTTGCAGGTGTGGTGTTGTCGACAATCCCAATTGTTTGACGACCTCTGCTGAGATGAGGTTCTTCTGGCTTCCGCTATCAACAATAAAATGTAGTGCGGTCCCCTTCACCCACATCTGTGAATGAAAAAGGTGCTCCCCCTCTTCTGGATCTGTTGGTTCTTCTAATTGAATTGATGCGGTTGCGACAATAGCAGCGGGGTCTGCGTCGATGATCTGTATTTTACTAGTATTTTCAGAATCAGATTCTAAATTAGGGTTCGGCTCCTTGTCTTTGATCTCGGCCACCAATGACTGTTTTGAGCGACATTCGTCGGTGTTGTACCAGGGGATTTTGTGGAAATCGCACCATTTTCCAGTGTCCTTCTTTGTCTTCCTGTGACCCTTATTTTCCTGTGGCTTGGACTGGTTTTCGGGAGACTGTTTGTTAGGGTTGTATTTGTCATACTTTGGTTGTTGTGGATTTGAAGACCCGAACTCCCGTTTGTTCTGGTGCTTAAATTTCTGCTCGATTTTAACAACATATCGATAGGCAGCACCGAGTGATGAGATGTCCAGAAAATCCATTTCAGTTTGGATGTATCTGTGTAGAGCCCCACGTTATTTTAGAACCAAATGTCGTTCA
>ML811865.1:115603-125680 GCA_009831015.1 Picea engelmannii | reverse complement strand
TTTTACAATAAACGGGAATTCCAAAAGTCCTAGACATCCAAAAACCTAACCCTAGGAGATGAAGCACCAAAAGTCATGTGGGCCCCGTTTGGGTAAGTGAGTACATCAACTTCCCGGGGTCGTAACTTTTGCATACGATCTCCATTTTGGGCATGTGATAGCTCGTTGGAAAGGTATTTTCGAGAAGATTCATTTTTGGGGCTCAATTATTCCTTCATATATCATTTAGAACCTCTATCTCTAAAAACCTTCATTTGGACCCTCAAAATGGCCCCGGAAGTTAAAACCTGCTAAAAATAGTAAATTGCCAAAATGGCCAGAAAACTGTTTTGAGCCATTTGGAAAAGGTGGGTGGCCACCGATATCCACCTAGATCAGATCAACCTCTAAAGAAGAATACAACCTCCACATTATAGAATCGACCTCCACAGGGTGAGTCTGGCCCCTCCACAACATAACTCGACCCCCACAAATGGAAATTCAATCTCTCCAAAGAAAATGGTGACCTCATAAGAGAATACATCCTCCTCTAAAAAATATCATGACCTATACTAAATGAATATGACCTCCCTATAAATATTGTGACACCACACAAGAAACAAAACCTCTACAAGAGAAGATTTCGGCCCCTTCCAATGAAAACTCGACCTGCACAAGACAAAACGACCTTCACGGATGAATTCGATCTCCACTAAAGTAATAGAACCTTTAGAAGTATAACTCGGTCTCCACTAAAGTAATACAACCTTTAGAAGTATAACTAGGTCTCCTCCAAAATAAATATGGCCTCAACAAATCTCTAAGCTACTACTAAGAGTGAATTGATCTCCACAAAAACCCCGATCTACTGCAATAGATAAACGGACTTCCTAAGCAATGAATGCAAGTGGAAAATATGAATGATCTTCCCTTCTAATCAACTAGGGTGGAATATTTCACCATTGAAATCAATTCTCAACAAGGGTTTCACTCGAAAACCCTAACAAGCCACAATAGCTCTCTCCAAATAAATTTAGTAAAACTGATCCAGAATGATTAGAGAACTCTCTCTCTCTCTCTCTCTCTTATACTTTCTCTTTCCATTTCCTGCTCAATTAAATCAAGTGGATTTATAAGGTTTTTTTAATATTTCTCTCCAAGTCACTTTTAACACCTTTTTAATTTAATTACTCAATGTCACTTTATAATGTTATTTTCTTCCTCCAAATGACATTAAATAATCAATCCATTAATTTCCTTTTTTTATCAACTATAGCCTACGAGAATCAAATAGGATACTAAGTCGTCCCCCTCGAGTGATCACTTGGAAAGGGACATTACAACATGTCCAGAGAATTGTTTCCAATTGGAAACCATTTTCATTTCAGTTAAAATAGTTTCCATTTTCCCTTGATATTATAATTTATCTAGAGGCATACAATGTCATTTTAAAGTTTTTAAAAACCTTTTTTTTATGCTGTTATAATTTATCATTTCATTTTTATTTTATTTTTATATTTTCGATTTGATTCATTTCTAATTTACATATACTCTTTTCCTTGCACCTTGTGGTATCTTGGAAAATAAAAAATATAGAGGGAAATGTGCTTTTTTTGGGTAGACTACCAAAATCTAGCCTAAAGCTTATAAGGTTCCAAATTTTTGAATTATTTATTTATTGGAAATATTTGCTTATTTTGTGTTCTATGGTGTATGAAGTTGTTTGGAAATAAAAGAAAGGGTTTTTGAGGTAAGCATGCACTTTGAGGAGGCCAAAAGTTAAAAAATAATCCCCTTTGCTCATTTCCAGCATTTTATATACTTTTTGTCATAACTCACTTGGTTGAAAGTTACTTTATAAAAATAGAGGTATTGAGTTTAGTTCTTTTTTTATAAAGTTACTTTTTATAAAACTATATGCAACTTAAGTTAAAAATAACTTTATTATAAGAATGCATCTCACTTAAGTTATAAAAACAAATCACTTAAAGTCCTAATGCCACATTAATATTGTTTTTTGAAGTTACTTTTTGTATGTAACTTAAGTTATAAAGTAATTGTGTTAGGGTTCTACCTTAACCCCCTTAAGTAGATATATAGGTTTCTATGTATTGATTCCATCCGTACTAAAATAAGGCCCATGTAGTAGATATATTGTGAAATCAATAATTGTAAGAATATTTATTAGAAGGTTCCACCAATTAGAAAGTTCCTAAGCCTTTAGATAGAAACTACCATGAAAGGAACAATTGTAAGAATACTTACTAGAAGGTTCCCTGTACTAGAGAACATTGATTAGAAAGTTCCCAGGAGGTTAGATATAAACTATATTAAAAAGTAGAAGTAATGTAATGAGATATCTTGTCAAACAAATTGTAGTTGGAGCTCTACTTAGTTGGAGATTGTCCCCTTGAAAAGACAAGTGAACATTTCTTTAATCAATAAAGGTATTACTATTTGTTGTCTTTTGATTATTCTATCATTGCCTATTGCTATTGTAATATGTCCTTTCTACTCTAATCTTGCTATACCCTATTATTTCTACTCCAAATCTTCTACTTTGCTAATAAGGAACACTACAAGTATTACCAAAGCACTTTTAGTAGCCCATATTGTTAGAGAATTACTTTTTAGGCTAGAGACACATTCTGATGTCTACAATTAACACAATGATATGTCATTCAATGGATAAATATGCGATAGGGGAAGCATACACACATGAAATAAAAGTGGTTTCACCTGGTTGGACACCCTTGTAACCCTTGCTAATACCCCTTTGAGTATTATCTCTTTGGACAACACCTATATATAGAACTTCACTTCCATGTACCTTCAAGTATATCAGAAGTCCCCTAGGTTACCCAAAATAATGGAAAAACCACCAACCTTAACCCACAGTCACAGAGTTTTCAACACTCTGTCACAGTCAATATTCAGACTTCTTGTCTAGCCTCAGATCAACACAAACAATCACTCAAATTTTCCTTTTTTTTTTATTGCTAGATTGTGCTCTTTTATAGATCACTTTTCACGTGGAATCACCACTACGTGAATATACCTTTTCCTAGAAATATCAACGAACAATGTTGACGAAATCTGCTGTAGAAAATTCTTTGCTAAATTCAACAAATAATGGGGGTGTGTTGTAGGTTACTTTGTGAAAAAATATGCAACAATACTAACTTTTTGTAGATATTTATGGGGTGTTCCACTGTTCCAAATTGTGACTGTCTGTTCCTGCGAATACAATTACTCAGGAAATATTCCTTTAAACAAAATTTTAGAACTTGCTGAAATCAACTGTGCATGGTCTTCCTATAATCACATGAACTTGTCACTTTGCCAAGATAACTAATATATGGATTTTAACAATTGAAACACACAGCGCGACAAAACCACACACTCTGTTCTTTCTTAATATCAACGAAGGAGAAAATTTACACAGAAAAGGTAGTTCCTTCTTGGTCTCTTGCACATGTGCGATCCACACTTTTACATATTCAAATCTCACACAATCACTACTGTTTTCCACTTACAAATCATTCAATATATCTGTTCTTTCTTAATATCAATGAAGGAGAAAATTTACCCAGGAAAGATAGTTCCTTCTTGGTATCTTGGACATGCGCGATCCACACTTTTACATATTCAAATCTCACACAGTCGCTACCCTTTGCCTCTTACAAAGAATTCAATATATCTCAAGCCCTCAGATATCTCACAACCAAATTAATCCCGAGTTATCTTAACAAATGATTAAACTAGAGTTTTGTTCCTAATATTTAGCAAAGACTTAACAACTATGAAAAACAAATCGATACCTAATCAAACAAACTCAATGAAAAATATCCTCTAGACACATTTCATGGTTATTACAAAAATAATAAAATAAATAAGGGAACCAACTCCCTTGGTAAATGTCAGCGACCCATGAGGTCAACCTTTAATATTTACTACCAGATGCTCCTACATCAAACTACCGGGGAAGAAAAAAACTATTCATCAAGCCTTCAAGGTTTGTGCCATAATTATATATTTTTGTTGCTGCCATCCAAGTAGCGTCTTCTTCTAGTCGACCTTTCCATTTGACTAAGTACTGGAAATACTCATTGCCCTTGTTTTTTTTTAATACCTTCTTATACAATACTTCCTTGATTTCCTTTTGCATTGATTTCCTTCTTATATTTATATAGTTTGATCTTCATCACTTACAAGTTCATTTGCTGAAACATCCTTTGTGTCTTGAAGGGATACAAATATGCAAAATTAAAGATTGGATAAATTGCAACACCACTTGGAAGTTCTATTTCATATGCATTAGAAGAAAATTTCCTTAAAATTTTACATGGTCCAATCTTTTTAAGCTTTAGTTTGTTATAAGTCCCTACATGAAACCTCCCTTTCCTCAAATATTCCATCACCAAATCACCATCCTCAAAATTTACTGATATTCTCTTGATGCCTACTTGCTGCTTATACCTATGGTTGTTGTATTAAAATTTGTGTTTGATCCTTTTCTGCAACCCTTACATACTTATTGCAATATCCTCACCATAAACACTTCTTAATTCCCGTTTTCCCAAATTCCTCAACTCATACACTCCCCTAGGATGCATTCCATACAAAATATGGAATGGAATTGTCCCTGTGCCTCTATTTGGTGAGTCATTATATGAAAACTCAACTTGATCAAGCATATGATCCCACTTCTTAGGGTTATCATTCACAAGGCTTCTCAAAATATTTCTTAGACTTCTATTTACTACCTCTGTTTGTCCATTTGTCTGTGGATGATAGGATGAGGTAAAACTGAGATTAGTACCAAGCGTTTTCCATAAGGTTCTCCAAAAGTGTCCCAAAAATATAGTATCTTTGTTAGAAACTATACTTTTAGGTAAACGATGCAAATTTACAACCTCTTTAAAGAACAAATTTGCAACATTTGTCGCATCACTAGTCTTGGTACAAGCAATGAAATGAACCATTTTTGAAAATCTATCTACCACAACATAGATTGAATCATTACCTCTTTGTGTTCTTAGCAATCCAAAAAAAAATTCCATACTCACTGCATCCCATGGCCTGCTTGGAATGGGTAGTGGCTGATACAACCTTGTATTCTGACTTCTCCCTTTAGCATGCCGACAAATTCTTCACTTCTCCATAATATTTTTTACTTGATTCTACACACCTAGCCAATAATAAAAAGCATTTACCTAAGAAAAAATTCTATCCTGTCCAAAATCTCTTGAAATTCCTCCACTGTGTTGTTCTTTGATCAGATTCTCCCTCATTGAACACTTTGGTATGCACAATTTACTATTCTTGAACAACAACCCTTCCTGTAACATGTAGTCCAACCATTCACTCCTATTACCAGCAACTGAATTTTCACAAGTTGCATAGGCATCCTTGAAATATGCATCATCTTGATACATTTATTTTAAACCATCAAAGCCTAAAGTGCTAACTTGAAATTATTGCAAAATTAAATTAATTCTACTAAAAGCATCAACAAACTTATTAGTCTTACCACTTGTGTCTTTAATCACAAAGGTAAAATTATGCAGAAATTCAACCCACTTGGCATGCCTTTGATTCAATTTTGGTTGAATACTTATAAATTGTACTGGATAGTTGTCATTGTACATAACAAATTCCTTGGGAATGAGGTAATGCCTCCACTTCTTAAGTGCTTGAACAATTGCATAAAATTCCTTGTCATAAGAGGAGTATTTTTGTTTTTCTTCATTTAATTTCTCACTTAAATATACAATTGGTCTTTTATTCTAACTTAATACAACTCTTAGTGCAGTCCCACTTGCATCAGTCTCAATTTGAAAGAATTTATCAAATATTGGAAAAACTAACACATGCTTTTGAATGAACCTTTTATTCAATAGTTTAAAATTTCTATCAGCTGCTTCAATCTACTTAAATGGTTGTTTGCTTTCTTTGATAGTTTCTACAATAGGTGCACATATTTGACTGGAACTTCTAATGAAATTCCTATAAAAACTTGCAAGTCCATCGAAACATCTTACCTCAAATACATTTCTTAGGGTTGGACAATTCACAATTGCTTGAACCTTTTCAGGGTCCATCTTCAGATACTACAAACCCCAAATATATCAACTCCCTCTTCTTAAAACTACATTTCTTCAAATTTATCAACATTTTTTCCTTTTGTAGGGCACTCAAAACCATATTGAGATGCCTTAAATGTTCTTGTTTTCTCTGACTATAGATCATAATGTCATCTAAATAGACTATCACAAACTTTCCAATAAATTCCTTTAAGACCTCATTCATTAACCTCATAAATGTCCTAGGAGCATTTGTGATCCCAAAAGGCATCACCAACCATTCATATAATTCACTATTAGTCTTGAAAGCAGTTTTCCATTCATCCCCTTCTCCAATTCTAATTTGATGGTATCCACTCTTTAAATCAATCTTTGAAAAATATTTTGAACCACTCAAACAATCCATCAAATCATCTATGCGAGGTAATGGAAATCTGTACCTTATGGTAATTTTGTTGATTGTTCTGGAGTTAGTGCACATGTGCCATCCTCCATCCTTTTTTGGGCTGAGTACTGTTGGTACAACACATGGAATCAATATCTCCTTTAACAAACCTTTGTCTAACAACTCATGTACTTGTCTTTTAATCTCTTCATTCTCTTGTAGGGTCATTCTATAGGCTGCATTATTAGGAAAACTTTCTCTCAGAATTAAATCAATATGATGGCTAATGCTTCTCACAGGAGGTAAAGTACAGTGGTAAGTCATCCACTATAATATCAACAAATTCATCAAGCATAACTTTAACTTATGTAGGTAAATCATCCAGATTTGTAGTAGCGATTACTACCTTTGGACTTCCAATTAAAGAAAAATGCATCTCTTCTTCTTTCTTGGCTTCTTGCAACAAATACTTCCCACTTATCAACATTACTCTTGGAATAACTTCTTATTTGGCTCCTTCATCCTGAAAAGGAAACAACACATGCATGTATCCATATTTTACTAGAGTATAAGTGTTCCTCCTACCGTTGACCCAAAAATCTGCTCTGGTCTCAACATGATGTTTTACACTTTCATTCCTCCACAAGTGGCCCTTTGTGCTATAGTTCTAGTCAAAGACAGTGACGGGGGTCATAGTTATTATGGCCTCTTCCCTTGAAAGAGTATCAGTTGGATACATTCAAAGGGTTGTGATCTAAGTATGCAAAGACTTATCAAAGACTAGAGAGTATCAGGGAACAAGGTCAATTCAGTTGGCGACAACCCATGTCAGTTCAGGGTTGTTGCATTCAGTTGGGTCAGTGCTTCCAGGATCAATTGAGGGATAGTAAGGTAAAATGGATAACAAATTCATGATTCTCCCTACCCTACTATAACCTTATGGGAAACAGTAAAACAACCATGTTCACTGCAATGTCCATCAACATCTTAAATGGTACCCAAACGGGCTCATCCCAGCCTTTCTCTGCTTGTCATGGGACCATGCTCTTTTACCCCATGGGAGGCCTTCCCAAGGTAAGTTTTGAGTTTTGAAACCCTCCCACATCAAAATTACTCATGTCAATATTGTTCAGTTCATATTTCATGAGCTAAGCACACAGTTGGCAAATTTTTTTATCGTTGGCCCCTTTCGCCTATCGCTAGGTGGGTCCCTTGGGGATGAGGTCCTTTTGCAAAGGATAAAATAAATTCTGGTCACATTTTGGGAAATAAAATGCTAACATATTGTAGGGATCAAGAAAATATTTCCAACGGGCTATCATGAGCCCGATTCCGATTCCGAGTCTGTATGACCCCCCTACAGAGGATGCAAAGTTAGGGTCACCTGAATGACCAAAACCAATAGCTGTGACTTCCTGGTATGATTCTATTCAGATTTATCTTTTAAAAGGAAAATCAAACCCAGACATGGTGTAGGGAAGTGAAAAAAATTTCTAACGGTATATCCCCTTTTTGGTTTTGACCCTCGGCTGGTAAGAACGAGTGTTCATAAGTTCATGAACACTTTTGGACACCAGATTTCTTGTAGTGATTTGGGGTTTAAAAATTGTTGGTAAAGTGTTTTAAATCAGATATTCAGTGATTTCAAACTGTATTGGACTCAAATACCTTTCCAACAACTCTTCATTTTCCTCATTCTGACCTTGGATGGCCTGATTAGAGCTGTCACAAGTTGGTCAATTATTTCGGGCAAAGGGGGAGAACCAACTCGCGTAGCAGGGTTTCATAATAGATAAAACCACCATTAATGGAACCCACACACAAATATATGGCCACCTCGTTGAAGTAATGGTCAATACCTTTCTGATGGTACTTCATTTGCCTTGATTGGATATCGTATGATGTTATGACGCCTTTCGCAAGATTGGTTGTCATGTGGGCCCACCAACAAGTCAAGTGTTTTAAGTGGCAAATGTTCCAGGTCGAAATTGAGGGATGAGGTAGCATTATTTCAGATTGGTGACTACATATTATCGAAGAGCTCGTCAAGACCTTTCCAAAAATGTGCCCTGCATCCAATTTTGACTCTGTCTCATCTGGCAACCTTTTTGGGGCTAAGTCAACAATAGCAAGGTCAAAGTCAAAGTCAGTCAAACTTTGACTTGGCACCATTTTCGAGAAATATTAAAAAATAGAGGAAAAATAATAAAAGAAATCAGAAAATTTAGAAAATCATGGGAAGGACATGTAGCCTCCCTCATGCAATATTGAAGAAATTTGATTTTTTTGAAAAATTAGAAAATACAAAACCCCCCCTCCACTCTCGCAAGTCATTTTGGCATTTTTGCAAAGGGGAGAGGGAGCTCTGCAACATGTCTTCAATGGTAGAAGGAGTCTTATTAGAAGCAGGTGTAGGTCTTCATTGGGCAACCAACCATAACCATGCACCAACCTTCAGTCACAGAGCCAGGTAATCCCTCATCAGTCCCAATTCAAAAGGAAAGAAAAAATTTGCTAATTATGGTGGATTTTTGTATGGAAAATTGTTATTTCTTCCTTAAGAATGGTAGATTTGGTGCTGGTTTAGATTTGTAATAGAGTGATGGTTCATGTTTTATTGCTGGTGTTCCATATTTATTTATTTTTTATGTGCAAAAAATTCAAAGGGGAGGGGATTTGAACCCCTCTTGGGCACGAGGCCCAAGCCTCCAAGGCCCCTTTAGAGATTTAAATTTCCAAGTTTGGCTGAAATTTTAGGCCTATGCATGGCCATTTGCAAGGCCTAGGATTTGAACCCCAACCCCCTCCCTTTTCCTCTGCTCAGAAATGACCATAAATATCCCATAAATAAAATAGGAAGGGAGGGGGCTTGAACCCCAAACCTCTCTCTTCTAACTATTGAAAAAACCCCCAAAAATTTGAAAAAATTAAAAAATTAATTTGGGGGTAGTCAACCACCCATCCACCACCGGGGGTGCCACTACCACCTCCTCCAAACCCTAGCAGCTCCACTTGTGCGCACCCACCTCAAACCACCTCCTCTCCACCAACAACCTCCTCCTCCCTTGAACGCACGCTTGGGCCTCTCCCATACCCCAACCCCACAAGCTCCCCTCACCACAATCATCTACGTGCACCCACCTCACTCCACCTCCTTCCCCGCATGTAGATCCCTCGAACACTCATCCACTTTGCCCTGCACGTACCTCTCCCAACCACTGTTTCCTCCACCATCTCCTCCCCTCTCACCCATTCCCTTACTCCCCCCCCTTCTGCACATGACCCCTGACACCTCCTTTTGCTCCCTCTCCACTCCTTCACCTGCGCACACACCCCCAAAACCCCTACACCAATCCCTCTCCCCACTCCTCCTCTCCTCTGTGCAAACCCTTTCCCGTCCACACTCCACTCTCCATACCCTCCTCCAAACCATCACCCCTCCAAACTCCCTCCTCCATGTGGACAACAACATCCTCCAGCACTACGTGCACCACCACCGCCGGGGTAGGGGTTTAAAATTTTAATTTAAGTTTTTTTTTTTTTTAATTTAATTTAAATTTATTATATGGTTTGTTTTATATATTTTTAATTTAGTTTTAAATTTTAGAATTTGATTTTTTATTTTTG
>ML811865.1:73719-96508 GCA_009831015.1 Picea engelmannii | reverse complement strand
TCTAGTCCTGTTTGCTATTTTTGACTAGCTACAGAATCAGATGATTCTGTAGCTGAGTCTGTAAAGTCAATTTTTTATTGTTTTTCTAATAAAACATCCTTCTAATTTGATCTTTGTGTTCTATTGCAGGCAAATTCAAATTGACAATAGATATCATGAGCAGTTAGGAGATGATCTACAGATTTTACTTGCATTTTGTTTCCTTAGTTTAGGAGATTTTGGGATATTTCCCCAGATTTTGTAAAACAATTTGCTATTATTCACAAGGATGTTTTACCTTGTGAGAAACCTATATAAACCTATGGTTTTGTAATAATATATCATCCTCAGTTGTGGGAGAACAAGGATATGTAATTCTGATTCAAACTGGAGAAGAATTGATGTTTTGTCATAGCTTTTGCTTTTCAATATATCAACATTGTGTTTCAAGTTTTGTATATCATCTTGTTTATGGTTTAGTATTACTTTTTTATCTAAATCAAATGCAAACGATATAATTTCTTTACTATTATACATATCTTGTTGCTTCCAAAGAGATAAAGGACATAACGATTTTGAGTTCATTTTGTGAATGATAGCTTTGTCTTCTTCATAAATTGGATTGTTATATATAAGTTTTCTGCATAATAGGTTTCCCTTATTGCAGAGATTTATCATTAGAAGATTGTTATGATTTTCTTTTATGTCTTGTTTGTCCTGTAACATACTTCAAGAAGTAGCATAGCTGATCGTTTCTGAAAGGCTTAAGGACTAAACGGTGTGAATTTCTTCCGCCAACCAGCTTAAGAAGTCATCATACACAGGGCAGACTTGGAGCGTTTCCAGGTCAATTAGTTAGATGTTTACTGTTTCAATTAAGTAGTTTAACATAGATGATAGTTTAGCTAGATTTATATTAGATTGTTTAATTTCAGTAATATATATTAGATTGTTTAATTTCAGTAGTTTGTATTTCCTTTTCATAAAATACAAAAATTAAAAAAAGAAATCCTTGGCTGTCTCAGGGCAGCAAACACATGAGTTTTGCAGGTTTTAATCAAATCTGTAGGTTGTCCATAGTGTACGTTTGTGAATAAGGAATATTATAGCTGATAATTAGATAGTTGATTTGAGTTATTATAATCATAATTAGTATCTTGTATATATAATAGTTAGTAGTTTATTGTTAGATTAGTGTAGTTAGTTTAGTTTGCTTTATTAGTTTCTAGTTTCCTTTATTTTAGTTAGTTTCTTGTATTTAGTTATAGTTTAGTTTGTTTTATTTAGTTTAGTAAGATTTCTTATCTCATATCATTTCTCTTCGGTTTTCATAGGAGACCTTAGAGCGGCCAACGGATCCGTTAAACTCGTCAGGGTGGTCCATTCCAAACGGCTTGGGTTATTTAGACAACCCCGGACCGGTTCCACTCTCCCAGTTGACGGACGGTCAATTTCGCCCGTCAACAGTTAGCTCACAGGGAAATTTATAGGAAAAAAAGGGGGGGTATAATTGGGTCTGAAAAGTGCCCAAACAATAGACATTTCATTAGATACAACGACCAAATCCCAAAGACCCCTTGCCCTCCTAAGCAACTCTGCAATTTCCCCACACCTTGGGGCTTCATCTCGATGAATCCGATAGCCATGGATGGCCGAGAACTATCCTAAATTACCTCATCTACAACTGCAAAACATGGCAGCAATCAAAGAATCTTTTGTATGACACAAATCCCAAGGCAAATGGTGATGTGGAATATTAATTTTTTCATTTTATGAAAAATGACTTTTTGTAATATGTAGTCTCACATAATTTACTTTTGGCATGTATACATTGTAATTAAGAGGTCAAATAAGATTTGATTTGATCCCTTTTGGTTAAGATTCCCTTTTTGGATAAGATTCCCTTTTAGGATAAATTCACTTTTGGTAAAAAGACAAAAACACTTTAGGGTTGGTCCACTTGTCACTTTTCCAAAAGTGACAAGTGTCTTGTGACCTAACCCTAAGCCTTCACCTCTCCTTTATAAATAAGAGGGTTGGCATTGTAAAAATGGAGGATGAATATAGTAACAAATCTCTGCTGAAATTTTCCAAAAATCTTTGTGTGTGTGATACTTGTTGAATTTTATTTGTTGGATATGTCACTTGTTGGTTAATGGTTTAGGGGTATAAGTAAATATTTGTTATGCTATCTATCTCCAAGAGGGATTGGTTAGGTAGGTGTTTGCTGTTGCTTCCTTGGGTTTAACTTACTTGATTTCATTTTCTAACAACTTTGTTTAACTTGTTAGTGTGTTTTAGTGCATATTTTCTGAAGTATTCAACTATTTTCATCCTTAGTTAGTGGCCGGGAGTCCTAGGACCCCTTATGATAACCCTTAAATAGGCCTCTTAGCTTGTTGTTCATACTTGTTTGCTTCCTTATTTCGTTCATGTACATTTATGTTATGTTTTCCTCCTATTAACCTTGCTGTCCCAAACAGGAAAATTGACCATTTTGGTCAATTCCCCCCCACGGGGAAGCCATCTTAGTTGGCTGTTATCTATCTTTTATGTGCAAATTTCTGTTTCATTTACTTCAGTTTTTCCATATAAAATAACTAAAATTTCGTTGTTTTCATGCAAGGATACAATCCGATCACTTACTCTGCTTCTACTAAGCGGTTGGGGACCACCTAAAGACTTGTTTGAGGCAAAGGGGACAACATGACAGAGAGGAAAAAACAACAAATCGGATCGGTAAATGTAGCCAATCACTCTCATATTCACCTTACGTTCACTAGGACTCATTCTGAAATTTTTGGCACACATACCCATGTTGATATGCTTGGTTTGTGTAGATAGTTCGAGTAGTTTACTTGTAAATTTATGTTTATAAAATATGATCTGTACTTTCATAGATAATCATCACTATTTCTAAACTCCAATCAGTAAACTTCCAATCCCCATACAAGGAATCAATTGGGGCTTTCATGCACATGGAGGCCTTGCTTCTCACAAAGAGCCTCAACCCATTCCTTTGGGTTGAATGGTATAATTGTTTACTTGTAAATTAGTTAATTTTGTCATATTTTAATTGTATAATTTTTCATTCACTATTCTACAGGTGGCTGCCCCTAAAGGAGCCATGCAAAAATCAACAATCTAAATACACTCAAAAACCACAAAAACACTTGAAAACAAAGTAGGGGTCTACTCCATACACTCAAAACAAAACCTATACTATTTAGCTATATACATACACATATTATTTAGCTACGACATATATGTCACATACTTATTTTACTTGTTTTTGTATAAAGTTTTAGATATATTTCAAATTCATTGACCAAGAGGCACGCTTGTGAAAGCAATACGCGACCTCACCACATGGATGGCCTAATCCTTTATTTCAAGCAATTTTAATTTTATAGGATACTAAGAGTCAAAGGTAGGGAGTCTTCATCATGAGACTCTCATAAGTTGTCTAGTTAGTATAAATTGAGTGGTCTTTCCTTAGTACCACACAGTTAAGGAGTTGAATAGCTTAGCTTGGTTGGAATACTACTCTTCTTGGATAAGATCAACTAAAACTCCCTTTAGGGGGGTCTTGGGCTTCTTCCTTTTCGTAGGTATCCTTCTTCCATCCAAGCGGCTTCAATAGCCTGAAAGCGCTAGTGACGAGAAGTGGCTAATCCCTGCTTCTCTGAACTGCATGGGGCACTCTTCAACCTAACCATCATGGTATTCTAAGACTACTCTTATTATACTAGTTGGAACAGTTCCGGGATGTGTTTTCCTGATCGAGATAACCTTCAAAACAATGTGGTGGCCAAGGCATGTGTTAATAACTAAAAATTCACCAATAAAATACATTTAAAGTCAAACCTTTTGGTAGTCCACCCTTCATCCACGAACCGAAATTGAAGTTGTAAATACTCTCCCAAACATAGTTGTAATAACTTGTAAAAAGGTTGTCCATCTTGTTTTATAGCCCCCTTTTTGATTCAATAATTTTTCGGGATCACTTCCTGGGTCACCCTGGGGGGTACCAAGCCATTCTGGGCTTGTTTCCTTGTCCTAAAATCTTCAAGCAACTTGATGTTCGCAATTTACGACCATCTAAAAGGACTTGACTGTAGCTTTTAGTCTCACATTTCACCCTTATTTTTCACTTTTTCACTTGAGGCATCCATTGGTTTAATTGTCCAGGACCCCGTTTTACCCCGGGAACCCATTCTGGGCCATTTTCCAAAGCTTTAAGTGAGCGAACAACTCACTGTTCGCTTTGTTTAATTTGCTTTCCTAAAAACCGGTGAGCTTATTTTCATCCATTGTCCATAATTTTCACCTCCCAGGCCATTTTGGCCATCCAGGAAGCTGATGGAGGACAACACCCAGAGTGGGTGGTCCTGAGAAAGAGTTCTTGTAAGTTTTTCACCTCTCCTTTCCCTCTTCATTACTGCCTTAGGCGAAGGACCACTTGAGGTACATGTAGTCTCTGCCTCATGCTGAGCTATCAAAGAGGTTGTAACCGACTTCATAGCCAGTTAGGTCAGATATGTCCCAACATAAAGATTTTGCTTATAACACCTACCTTCATAAATGGATTTTCTATCATACTGCAATGACCTTCCCAATATAATATGGCATACATCCATGGGAATTATATCACATAATACTTTGTCCTTGTAGCGACCAATTTGGAATTCCATTTTACATTGCTCATTCACCAAAACCTGATGTGATTTTTGCAACCAGGACACTTTATAAGGAGTGGGATGGTTCTTTAGCTTCCTTCTCTAATTTGATTAGAACTCTTTTCAACAACAATGATTCCCCTACATTAGAAAATTTTTCGTCTGTGACTACCTTCACATCTTCTTCCTTTGCTTCTGCTATATTTGTATTTATTTGACCTATCGACTTGTTCTCTGGTGTTAAGTTCCAAATAACCGATTACAAAATACTACAATAGTACCAAAGATATCTGAATATAGTCACCACACAAGACATATGGAACAATATAGGAAACCACAACTTTATTATATCAAAACCCTTGGGGTAGGGAAACACCATACAATGGATCCTATTATGGAAGGGATCCTCTCCTATTCACTTGTCTCTTCGAGGGGGCTTCCTCCTAATGAGCTTCAAATCCAAATACAATACTTCTCTTCATATCCCATTAAATTTCTTTAACCCATTTATATAGTGATACCATCACCTAAGAAAATTTTAGAGGAGGAATCTTCTTGAAGCAGAACATTCTAAGAAGTCCTCTTACATTTAATATATCTAACTACCCATTTATTATATCTAACTACCATAGTGGGCCTTATTTAATAATATAGTGGACCTATTCCACCTTACATTCAATGACCTCCACTACCTCTCTATCTACCTAACATTCCACCCCCCTAATGAAAGTGTTGTACTCAATGCTTTATGTACAACCATATACCCGGGTCCCATGGATAAGTGTGGACCATAGTGCTGAAGTAGACTAGAGAACCAGGGTCCCATTGAGAAATGAAAGCCACCATGATGAAGTAGTCCAACCGCCATTGTAAACTAGGGTCCCATGTCCAATTGCTCATGTGAACTCCACATAGAAGATATCAACACCCAATAACCAACTGAAAATGTTTCTCCCAATACTGACACCTATCATGTGGATCCAAATAAGAATATCCATCCACATAGTGGGAAATGGTCAAAGATGAATTGGGAAGGAACAATACCAATGTAGAATATGCAGGCTAGACATTGGTAATCATATCTAGCTCCTGATGTTTCACATTGATGTTCTTTACATAAGGTGGATTAGAGTCATCAAATAAAATATGAAAGTGGTTGTCATCCCAGAAATGAAAACTATCCATATACCAATCATCACAATCAACCTCAAAATCATACCAAGCATATACTTCTTGATTATATTCATCGCTGATTTTTGCCATAAGATATCTCTCCTGCATGCTAGCCAATGAATATTGAATACTATGAAAAATTATCTCGAGGCCATTTGCAAGGTCATGCAATGAGTCCTTGAGGCCATTTGCAAGGTCATGCAATGTGTCAGACATTTGGGCTTTGAATGATTCAGTCATATGTAGAATTTCTTCAAGGGTTTGAGAGGGAATAACCATTGGAAACACCACATAAAATATACCAAAATAAACCTCTTAATATTATTTATCCAATGGCATTAATTTGGTAGCAATTTGAGCACCCTATGAAAAGTTATGAACTCTGCAGTCTCGTCGCCGTCACGCAAAACCCAAAAAAATAACTAATTTTAAATCAACGATATCTTCACTTCCAAGGCTTAGATTTGGACGATTTATTTTTTGAAATTGGGTGAAATTGTGAGAGGAACTTAGATATGCAATTTGTTTTGAAAAATTCAACCCCCAACTGCTACATAAATTAGAAAAATCACGCGGCCGTCCACGAAAAAACTCTGAAAATTGCAGATTTTAAAATGCAAATAACTTGACTTCTCGGACTCTGTTTCAGATGATTTTTTTTTTTTAACTTTGGTTTTTTCTAAGAGAAAATCAGATCTACAACCAGGTTTTGAAATTTTTTCACTAAAACATACAGAAATCGTCCGGAATGTCACAACCCTCTTTTTTTTTTTCCGAAAAAATAAATCTGCAAAAAATAAAATTTTTTGCCCACACTTCCTGCCAAGGAAAGTGATTTGATACCACTTGTTAAGTTCCAAGACCTGAATACAAAATACTAAAATAGTACCAAAGATATCTGAATACAATCACCACACAAGATATATGGATCAATATAGAAAACCACCACTTTATTATATTGAAACCCTTGGGTTAGGGAACCACCATACAATGGATCGTCTTATGGAAGGGATCCTCTCCTGTTCACTTGCATTTTCGAGGGGGATCACTCCTAATGAGCTTTATATCCAAATACAATACTTCTCTTCATGTCCCCTTACATTGCTTGAACCCCTTTCTATAGTGCTACCATCACCTAAGAACATTCTAGAGGATAAATCTTCTAGAAGTAGAACCTTCTAAGAAGTCTTCTTACATTTATTATATCTAACTACCCATTTATTATATATAACTACTATAGTGGGCCTTATTTAATAATATAGTGGACCTAGTCCACCTTACATTCAATGACCTCTACTACCTCTCTAGCTACCTAACATCTGGACAGTCCCATGACATGTGTCCCATTTTTCCATATGTGTAACATCTCATTTCTCTACCTCTTCCCGGGCCTCTCGAGAACAATATTTTGCCTCTTGATTCTCCTCCTCTTGGTGACCAACTGATTGAACTTCTTTCCTCTTATTTCGAAGGTTTAAATCTTCCTCTGTTAGACTGTCCTTTACCTCTTGCTAGACTCGTTCCTCTGTTTCTCTAGCTCTTCTTTTTGGCCAACTTCTCTTCTTCCTTCAAAGATGCTTGGTATTCATATTCAATAGTTCTCAGAGAAAAAATGATGATTTCATCTTGAATTTCATACCCCAAACCATTTATGTATCTAACAACCTTATCAGCATATTCCTTAATGTGACTAGCTCTAATGTCCAACCTATAGAATTCCTCTATGTATTCTTTTACTATCATATTTTTTTGTCTAAGGTTTTGCAATTGTTTAAATAAATTGAATTGATAATTCTTAAGCATGAACTTACCTTTAAATTTAGCCACCATTCTGTCCCAATTATTGATCTTAACTTTTCCTTCTCTTCCTCTATATTCCTATAAATCATCCCACGATAGAGCCGCATGTCCCTTTAGCCTATTCACTGCATGCTTCACCTTCTTCTCTTCTTCTACCTCTTCATATTCAAAATATTTATCCATGGAATTTATCAAGTCAAGTAATTCATCAACATTTAAATTACCTTCGTACATGGGTACTTCCATATTAGGCCTAGATCCAACTCTTGTGACCACTATTACTAGTTGTTCCTATGCTATTTATTCTCCTGGAGCTCCTTTTGTTTCCTCACCAGAGCCTGTATCTTCAGTCTCATCGACATCTCCTATGTCGGGTTCTCTCCTTTGTGTTGTCTCCATGACCTCCATCCTTTCCTGGATGCGCCTCAACTCATAGCGTAACTCATCAGTTACCGCATTCCTATCTCTACCTCCTCACCCAGGTTGCATGATTTCTTAGATACAATGCTGCTTTGATACCAAAAATGATGGGAAAAACCACCAACCTCAACCCACAGTCACAGATTTTTCAACACTTTGTCGCAGTCAATATTAAGACTGCTTGTCTGGCCTCGGATCAACATGAACATGCACTCAAATTTTCCTTTTATTTTTCAGTGCTAGATTATGCTCTATTATAGATCACTCTGCACACAAAATTACCACTATGCGAATATACCTTTTCCTAGAAACATCAACGAACAATGTTGACAAAATATGTTGTAGAAAATTCTTCACGAAATTCAACAAACAATGTGGGTGTGTCACAGGTTACTCTGTGCGAGGAATTATGCAACAATACTAACTTGTCACATATATTTACGGGGTGTTCCACTGTGCCAAATTGTGACTATATGTTCGTGGAAAGACCATTACTCAGGAAATATTCGTTTAAATAGAATTTTAGAACTTGATGAAATCAATTGCACATGGTCTTCCTACAATCACATGAACTCGTCACTTTGACAAGATAACTTATATATGGAGTTTAACAATTAAATCACACAAGGCAAAAAAATACAAACACACAACTCGAAAAAACCACATGCTCTGTTCTTTATTAATATCAATGAAGGATCAAATTTACATGAGAAAGCTCGTTCCTTCTTGGTCTCTTGGACCTGTGCGATCCACACTTTTACATATTCAAATATCACACACTCACTAACCTCTTCCTCTTACAAAGCAATCAATATATCTATATCCCTTAGATAGCTCACAACCAAATGAATCCCGAGTTATCTTAAAAAATGCTTAAACTAGAGATCTGCTCCTAATATTTAGCAATAGACTTAACACTTATGACAAACAACTTGATACCTAATCAAACAGACTCAACAAAAATTTCTTCTAGAGATATTTCATAATTATTACAGATATAATAAAATAAATTAGGGAACCAAATCCCTTGGTAAATGTCTTTGACCCATGAGGTCAATCTTTAATATTTAGTGCAAGATGCTCCTGCATCACAAAACCAACTTTAGATAATCCTATTGACCATATTGTTGCTATAGTGCATCGAGAAAAGCACTTGGGAAGATTACTTTTTAGTACTAGGTAGTCAGGTTGTATGGTTAAGGGTACAATCGAGCTTCCTTGGTTCCCTAAGATATTGGGTCGAGTACTACTTTTGGACCCCCCAAGTATATCAGAGAGATATATCACTTGGAAATCCCTTGTCCTTATAACCTTGGAAACCCTATGCTCTATTGCTAGTCCATGAAATTCCTACATAAATTGCAGTATTGAGAATTTGAGAATTTCTTCTGTGAAATAATATTTATGTGGGAGTACTGCAATTTTGCTAGGAATAACAAAAAAAAAAGGAAAAACAAAGAGAAATTATGGGTCCTTCCCACGCCCTTATTTGATATCTATCTCAATAGAATATTTGTGCTGTGTTGATCATCGTAGAAATCTAGTCAAATGATGTCCACGATGAATGGTTAATAGATCCCAATATTGCTAGAATTATCCAACAACTTCAAATGGATCCCCATGCACATCTAGGCTACATCAATTGGAAAAATGAAAAGATTTTCTATCAAGCGAATGTTCATTCAAACAAGTAATCAACATTTAAATCATGAGTGTTATTTGAACTACATTCCTCTCCCATAGTAGGTCATTTTGGTTTTCATAAAACATATGACATGATCAAATGTTCATTTTTTTGGGAAGGCATGAAGAAGGATATACACACCTTTGTGGCAGAATGTGACATTTTCCAATGAAACAAGGGAGAGAAAATGAAACCTCCAAGGGGACTACAACCTTTACCCATTCTGCCCACTATATGGACTAACATTTCTATGAACTTCATTGTGGGGTTAACAAAATATAGTAGTAAATTTGTAATCATGGTTTTGGTTGATTGCCTTTCCAAATATGTTTTTTTTTGTGCTCTACAACACCCCTTCAAGGCCTCAACGACCAATCAAACATTCATGAATAATATATTTAAACTCCATAATATGTTGTAGTCTATTGTGATGGATTGTGACCCACCTTCACTAGCAATTTTTGGCAAGATTAAATAATTTTGTAGGTCCAAAATGAACATCCTAAAGAAAATAATAGTTAAAATAATAAAAATAACAGTTATAAATTTTCAAAGAGAAAGAAAGAATATTTTTTTTTAATCATATTTTCAACTTATCTTCATATGGGTTTACTCAAATTTCAAGTGTAAGCACTCATTGGATGCATAATTTAATTTTGGATCAAAAAAGTGCCTACACTTGAAATTTGAGTAAACCCATAAGGATATAAGTAAAAAATATGATTAAAAAAAGTTTCCTTTCTCTCTTTAAAAATTTGGGATTTAATTTCACATCCAATAAGTGCCTACACTTGAAATTTGAGTAAAATGATAAGGAGATTGAGTTGAAAATACAATTAAAAAAATGGTTTTATTTCTTTCTCTCCAAAACTATTTACCTTTATGGTTGACATCATCATTTTGAATCCTATTTGTTCTTTTAAAGTTGATGTTGATAACACATCTTCTATTTTGAGGCCCATTTTTGACCTCAAAATTTCTCTAATGTTGTTTCAGCTTTAGGACACCCAACTAAATATCAACACAACATATTACCCCCAAACTGATGGTGAGATTGACGTTGTCAACAAGTTCTTGAAAGAATATTTGTCAAGCTTTATTTTAGAGAAACAATCCCAATGGGTGCACTGGTTACCTTTAATAGAATGGTGGTATAATACAACTTATCATGGTGCCACTCGAATGATCCCCTTTGATATTATCTATGGCCAAAATCCCCCATTAGTACTATCATACTTACCAAGAGTCTCTAAGGTGTAGTAGGTAGAAAAAACCCTCATAACACATACTAACATTCTCCACACTCTCAAGGATAATATAGTAATGGCTTAGCACATGATGACGCAATAGGCTGATCAACATTGTTCTGAATGCCATTTTGAAGAAGGGGATAAGCTGTTCCTCCATCTAATTCCTTATAAGCAGACCTCACTCAAGGAAAACCACCACCATAAGCTTAATGCCAAGTTTTATGGCCCTTGTTAGGTATCTATAGAGGTAGTGGAGGTCATTGAATGTAAGGTGGACTAGGTCCACTATATTATTAAATAATGCCCACTATGGTAGTTAGATATAATAAATGTAAGAGGAATTCTTAGAAGGTACCTCATCATGTATCCATCACCATGTGGGTCAACCTATACCTGGCATGTGACACCTTGGTTACCATTTTGAATTTTTATGCATTTCTTCAAATGATCATAACTTTATCATATGGAGTCTATTTTGAGTGATGTTTCTTTTGAAATTACTTAATTGCTTGAGCTCTCTCTATCTAAATATATATATATTTTTCTCTCTCTTGAAGCTATATTATTTTTACATTGTAATATGGCTAGTCTGAGTGAGATCCTACTTACGAGTTCTAAATACTTCTCATGGAAATTTTGTATGGAGGATTTACTACAAAGTAAGAGACTTTATCAAGTTAACTTGGGAAAATTAGTTACCCCCCTTGATAAATTAAAGATAGATGAATGGGAAAGTATATGTGATGAAACACATGGGATAATAGGAATGCTAATATTGAGTGATATATAGTTTCACCTTTAAGGGATTGAGACCCTAAATGATGCTTGGAAAAATATGGAAACTGTGTTTGGTAAATACAACCGGATTCAATCCCAACAACTCAAAAAACAATTAAATTCTTTGAATTCTAATGATTTCTCTTGCGTTGAGGATTTGTTTTATCTAAGTTTAGGACACTTTGACTTTTACTTACAAAATGTAAGATAAAGAAGGAATATGCCCAACTTGTATATTCTATTGTTGCTAAGCCTGACAATGCCTATTTTGTTTTTGTATTTACTTTTCACTCCACTATAGAAACACTTATTAGTTAGGGGGATACATCATAAAATGTCCTCCTTTGAATCATTTTGTGAATCTCTTATTAGAGAACAATATAAGCTATTGGAAATTGGATTGATCAACACTACATGAATATATATTAAAGCCTTAACACAATAAAATAAATTCCCCAAGCATTTGAACAAGTAACATCCTTGCAAGAATTAACAAAACTAGGACCCTATTGACGTTTGAATATGTTAAGACCAAAATGAAAACCTCACAAGGATATGAATCCTCCTGCATTTTTAGATAGGTGGTACTCCTCTTTTTCTTACGATCTTTGTTGAAATTTCAAATCAATAATAATATAGGACTCTATGAAATAACATGAGTCCAAGTCTTCAATGCTCAATAAAATTCAAATGCTGAAAAATAAATATATGTAAATAAAGAAAGAGGTTGTTGAGAAGTGGACCGTGAATGTCAAACATCACACATGACAAAAAATAAAAATGCAAATATCCTCACATCCATCATAGTTTAATAAATATCTGATCATTGTCAACATAAAAAGAAATGGTCTATCACACGCGAGAACTTTGAAATAATATTACATATAAAGATCAAAAAAATATTTTGATAGATTGACTTCAAATATTTTATATTCAAAACTCAGAATTATAAAATATAGTCAAAATCAATCCCAAATTAATTCTATGGGATTTCTCAAAATGGTAATGTCTGTTACGGTTCTTGAAATTAAATGTGTTTGTTCATAAGGGACTGGGATTGGGGCTCATGTAGACCATAAATAAATATTTACAAGAAAAGTTTTGAAGAAAGAAGGGATAGAGTGGAACACGAGCAACAAGATCTGGTAAGAAGAGACGAAGACGTCATCAGGATTTGATTATTATTTTATAATGAAAGAATAAGTATAAATGGATGAAAATATGACAAAGAGGGAAAATGTGATGCAATATAGACTTACTATGATGGACTCTCTCTTTCTACTTGCTTGTTGATTTGCCTTTTACACTTTTGTTCGTTGGGGTTATGTGGACAATTGTAATTGCTTCCATTGTTATTTCATAAATCTTGGCAATAGACTTTTTTAACCACTCTTCAATGTAATCCCTTAATGGAGAAATGATTACTTCTTGTTTCACCTTGATATTAGACAATTCTTCCTCGATTTCTCTATAGTCGATAGATAAATTTTGAAACGTATTTTCAATATCTTCATTTTTATTAGTATATTCAACAAGCCAACTGTCAATGTCCTCATATGTGAACTCAACTATGCTATGAAATTTCTTAGCCGATGATTTCTTTAGGCCTTCGATTTGTTCTTCAAACTACTATCGGGTCATGAGCATTGAAATTGATATTATCTTTGGGTCTGAAACTTCAATGGTCATACCGACAATATCCAGGCCAAAAATATTTGAATACACTTCCACACTTTTTCGTGACACATAATTTAATTGACTCAGTAATCCCCTTAATGTATTAACTTTTTTGATCCAACATGCCTTTAATTGCTTCACACGACTCTGGGAGGGAAAATATGCATGTTTTCCTCTTTGGTCCGTCATCGACGAGACCTTTGCTACGAACATTGCAACCCCATCTGTGCAAAATCCTTCATCATTTTTTAAGTCTGCATTCAAATATTCTTTAATATTCTGGATTCTGAGGCCAAGAGGGGAAAATATTTTTTCCAAGTCCCATAATTCTAAAATTAATGACATTCTTTTCTTTATATTTTCCTCGACGAAATGTCGAGTGGCCACAATCAAAATTTAAATTGCTTTAACTCTTGAATTTAGATCTAGAATTCCTTAAACACTTCTATCAGGCCGAATCATGGCAACCGGGGTAGCCAAAATAGGTGGAGGCATGAGGGTTTCTTCCAATTCCTTGATTCTTTCCTTTAGCCGAAACATTTTCTTCTTCCATATTAGCTATTGAGAAGTCCAATGCATCTCGTGTGACCTTGTGAATTGAAGATAATTTTGATGGTAACATATTTCGAGTGTCAATGGTAGATCATGATTTTCTCCTCTTACTCTTTGAGGTCTTTTTAAAAACCATTTTCTTTGAATCTTTGTCAAATGAAACATTCTTCACAGAAAAGGTTTCTTCATCAGAGAAGATTTCATCTTGAACAACTAATGCATCGGGTTATATATTTGATTGGGCATGTTATTCATCATATAGAAACCATATATTTTCAATATCCACACCCAATTCCATATTATCAAGCAAAATGTCATCTTCATGTACGTTTTGTTTTTCTTCCTCTTGTTGAGTATTCACCCTTTTCCTTTTGACTTGTAATTTATGAGGGTTTTCTAGACTTCCTTGAGGATGATTCCTTTCTTCATCATCACCAAAATTGTTTCTTGGGGTTTTTCTTGGTTGAGCCATTGCACACTGAGGATTCACCTTAGGAAAAATACTTCTGTGGGAAACAACAAGTGAATGAGCATTTCTTTCATTTGAGGGTTTACCTCTTTTCTTGTGACCTTTTGTAGTACTCACACTAGTTTCTATGTCACCAAAATATTTATTAACACCTTGAACATGGGGTCATGACTGTCACCCTCTTCTTCTCCAAATATGAGCATATTGATAATTATAGGGTTGAGCCCAACTACTACCATATGATTATAAAAAAGGTTGTTAGGGTCCAAGACTTTGATCTCTTATGAGAAATTCAAATTAAATTGGTTAAAGTAAGAGGCATACTCATCAATTTTGGGAATTTCTCTTAAGAGAATTTCACACACTTTCCAAGGCAGGGGAATTAACTGTTTTTTCATTTTCTCATAGAAAGAATGAAACCAAAACTTGTACTACCTCGCCACTTCTATGATAAATAATTAGTCAGGCACATAATAAGGGAGGTATATAGGGTTTTCATGAGAAAAAAAAGTTCTAATGATTTTGTAGTTATCCATTGTTTCTAGAATTCCCTTTTTAGCCAAAAAGCTTGGTGCTTCCAATGAAATCCTGGAAGTATATTATCCAAAAAATGATTTCTTAAAATAAGATACAAAATCATTGTAAACTTCATAAAAAAAATGGACAACTTTCTACCTCAAGAGAGATTGATAACACATAGTCATAGGGTCAATCTTTGGATTTACCCTTTTTCCAACATTCAGACCTTTAAAAACATGACAATGTGTGATAGCAAACATCAGATACAATGCCATATAAAACTTTTTCTCGCTTCTGAAATTCATCAACTGTGCAAAAATTTCATTCGATATGATCTTTTCTGAATAAAAAAAGCATCCTCATGAACTGTAAAATATTAAATATATAGAGGTATCCAGGGAATAGTTGTTGTAGAATCGTGACCCATAATTCTCGTAAACACCCAAGCAATTTATTGATAGGGGTCCTTTAAAGAACTAAAATGGATTCTGGATAGGTCTTTTGTAGTATTCCAGATATAAAATAGTACGCAGAACATAAATAATTAGCTATAAATGGCATAGAAACAATGATATAACCAAAACAATACCAAAATAATACCAGAATAATACCAAAATAACACTAGAAAGAGCACTTTGATTACTGAGAGAAATGTTCACTTACCTCTTCGAGGGGGAAACCTCCAGTAGAGAAGAGCTCTATTACAATAATATCCAAAACAAAACTTCTCATACCCTCTACTTCTATTTATACTAAATATGTCTATCCAAAAGAACAATCTAGAGGAAGATCCTTCTAGAAGCGAAAGCTTCTATTAGGTCTTCTTACATTTGACTTATTCTTCCTTATTGCTAGGCCTTATTAATATTGGCCTTTATTACATGGAAATATATTATTCTACCTACGTGAGGGGTTAGGTCCCTAACATGTCCTCCCCCTTAAAAACAACCTTGTCCTCAAGGCTGAAGATGAGGAACTTGCTGCAGAATGGTAGCTGGTTCCCAAGTGGCATATGCTGGAGTTGTATCTTTCCACTGGACTAACACTTCCTTGATGGTGCACTGCCACAGAAGACGCTCACGCTGGTCCAAAACTGATTGTGGATGTAACCAAATGGAGCCTTCTTAATCCAACTCGGGAAGGTTGGTTTGAGTTTGGCACTTAGTTCCAATCACCTTATTTAAGAAGGAAACATGAAAAACATGATGGAGCTTCGAATGAAAAGGAAAAACTAACTGATAGGCCACTTGTCCCACACGCTTGAGAACGACATAAGGACCATAAAATTTGGGTGCCAGTTTCTGACAATGGTCAGCCTTAAGGGAAGTTTTCTTATAAGGTTGTAGTCAAAGAAACACCTGATCTCCTTCTACAAATTGACATTCAGAGCGACTTTGATATTCTTGTTGCTTCATGCGATTTTGGGCCATGACCAAATTCTCTTTGAGGGTATGGAGAATAGCCTATTGAATTGTAAGCATTTGGTCAACCACCTGGACCTTTGAGACACCTGGAATGTATGAGACAACTGAAGGTGGCTTTTGTCCATATAATACTTCAAAAGAAGTCATGCAAGTAGCTATATGGTAAGAAGTGTTGTACCACCATTCAACTAGTGGTAACCATTGAGCCCACTGATTTTTCTGTTCCGATGAAAAACACCTCAAATATGTTTCCAAACACTTGTTGAAAACCTCCATTTGACCATTAGTCTGGGCATGATAAGCTGTGATGAGATGCAATTGGGTGCCTTGTAGCTTGAACAGTTCTTGCCAAAAATCACTGGTGAAAGTGGGGTCTCGATTGAAAAAAATAGAATAAGGCATGCCATGAAGCTTGAAGACCTTATCCATGAAAATTTGAGCTGCAATGGAGGCTATAAATGGGTGTTTAAGAGTACAAACATGAGCATACTTGGAAAGACGATCAACTACCACCACGATGACTGATTTATTGACCGATTTAGGTAATCCCACAATTAAATCCATAGAGATATCCTTCCAAATAGTAGGTGGAATCAAAAGAGATTGTACTGTTCCAGGAGATTTCATTGTTTCTCCCTTGTTGCATTGACAAACATCACATTCTGCCACAAAATTATGAACATCCTATTTCATACCATCCCAGAAAAAAGAACGTTTGAATTGGTCATAGGTTTTGGTAAACCCTGAGTGCCCAATGATGGGTGTAGCATGAAGCTGAGAAAGTATCGTGGATTTAAGTTTTGACTTAAATAAAAACGACCTTTGTAGCAAATCTCATCATTGTGCCAAGAGTACCCTGGGGAAAATGGAGAATTGGCCAACAATTGTTGTACCAGATGAAAAATTTTGGGATCATGTAGCCATTCGTGGCGAACATCTTGGAGCCAATCTGGTATAATGAAGGAGATGGAAAAAAGGGACCCTTCATCTTCATATTTTATGGAAAGTGCATCAACAACTACATTGTCTTTGCCTTTATTTTAAATGATCTCATAATCATATCCAAAGAGCTTACTCACCCATTTTTGTTGCTCCGGGGAGGAAGGGTGTTGTTCTAGAAAATACTTGAGGCTTTGATGATCTGTCTTAATTTGGAAGCACTACCCAATTAGATAAGGGAGATAAAGATCCACTACATGCAGAATAGCCAACATCTCCTTTTCATATTTTGATTTTCCCAAATTTCTCTCTGAAATTTGTTTGCTGGTAAAGGCCAGAGGCTGACCCTCTTGTATAAGGACTGCTCCAATTCCTCTCCTGAAAGAATTACATTCCAGTACAAAGGTCTTTGTGAAATCAGGAAGGGCCAGGACTGGAGTGGTGTACATGGATTCCTTCAAGGTTTGAAATCCCTGAGCAACTACGAGAGTCTAAGTGAAAGAATTATTTTTAAGGAGAGTAGTGGGAGGTGTCACAATATTTCCATAATTCTTAACAAACTTGCTATAATAACCTGTTAAACCCATAAATCCACGTAATATTTTGAGGGTATTTGGCCGAGGCCAATCTGTCATAGCTTCAATCTTTTTAGGATCCACCCTGACACTGGACTTTCCAACAAGATGACCCAAGTACTCAACTTACGAGGCACCGAAAGCACATTTAGATTGTTTGAGGAAAATTTGGTGCTGAGAGAGTATATGGAGAACTCGATCCACATGAGCAAGATGGGCTATCCAAGTTTTAATATAGATGAGGTTATCATCAAAAAAAACTAAGACAAAATGACGAAGAAAAGGATGGAAGACATGATTCATGAGGCTTTGGAAAGTGGAGGGAGCATTACACAAGCCAAAGGGCATGACCAAAAATAGTGGCCCTCATGAGTTCTAAATGTATTTGTAGGAATATCTACCTAATTCATACTTATATGGTGGTAGCGAGAATGAAGATAAAGTTTAGTAAAGAACTGGGCACCACTCAATTCATCCAAGAGGTCATCAATGGAAGGAATAGGAAATTTGTCTTTAATGGTGAGTTTTTTGAGGGAACGAAAGTCGGGACACATGCGCCAAGAGACTTCTTTCTTAAGGACCATGAACACAAGAGAAGAGTAGGGGCTCGTACTAGGACGAATAACACCTGTGTTGAGAAATTCTTGAATAGTTTTCTCAATTTCATTTTTTTGGGAAAAGGGATGACGATAGGGACATATATTGGGAGGAAGGCTTCCGGGGACAAGGGGAATTGCATGATCATTAACACCAAGGGAAGGAGGGAGTCCCCGAGGAGTGAAAACAACAACTTGATGTTCAGAGAGGATGG
This sequence comes from Picea engelmannii, assembly GCA_009831015.1. Classification (NCBI taxonomy): domain Eukaryota; kingdom Viridiplantae; phylum Streptophyta; class Pinopsida; order Pinales; family Pinaceae; genus Picea; species Picea engelmannii. Next base: position 77,780 of record ML811865.1, on the reverse strand, counting down.
ATTGGAGGTTTTGCGGCATAGAGGGTGTCTCAGTGGCTTGAATGTTACGAAGTTGTGCAATAATGCTAGAATGACTTTTTTTGAGAAATGTTTCAATGCGATGGGATCTGACAATCTCTGGGGAACTGACGGTGATACCTTGGAACTTATATTGTTGGCCCTCCTGGTGGAATTGCATGGTTAATTCCTTAAAATCCATGAGAATGGGACCCAAATTCCTTAGCCATTCTGCACCCAACACAATGTCACAACTGCCCATGTTGTAATACTCCAAATATAAATTATGCAGAACAAAAATAAATAGCTAGAAATGGTAGATGGACAACAATATAACCAGAAAAACACTACAATAATACCAAAATGATAACAAAATAACACTAGGAAGAGCACTTTGATTACTGAGAGAAATGTTCACTTGCCTCTTCGAGGGGGAAACCTGTAGCAGAGAAGATCTCTATTACCATAATATCCAAGATAAAACTTCCCATACCCTCGACTCCTATTTATACTAAATATGTCTATCAAAAGAACAATCTAGAGGAAGATCCTTCTAGAAGCGGAAGCTTCTATTAGGTATTCTTATATTGGACTTATTCTGCCTTATTTCCAAGCCTTATTAATATTGACCTTTATTACATGGAAATATATTATTCTAACTATGTGAGGGGTTAGGTCCCTAACATGTTTTCCCCCTTAAAAATAATCTTGTCCTCAATGATTGAGATGAGGAAATTGCTGCAGAATAGTAGCTGGTTCCCAAGTGGCATATGCTGGAGTTGTATCTTTCCACTGGACTAAAACTTCCTTTATGGTCCGCTGACGCAGATGATGCTCATGCTGGTCCAAAAATGTTTGTGGTTGTAGCCAAATGGAGCCTTCTTCATCCAACTCGGGAAGGTTGGTTTGAGTTTTTCACTTAGTTCCAATCACCTTCTTTAAGAAAGAAACATGAAAACAAATATGGAGCTTAGAATGACTGGGAAAATCTAACTGATAGGCCACCTGTCCCACACACTTGAGAACTGTATAAGGGACCATAAAATTTGGGCGCCAGTTTTTGACAATAGTAAGCCTTGAGGGAATTTTTATTGTAAGGTTGAAATCGAAGAAACACATGATCCCCTTTTGTAATTTGACGTTCAGAGTGATATTGATCTTCTTGTTGCTTCATGCGATTTTGGGCCATGACCAAATTCTCTTTGAGTGTAAGGAGAATAGCCTCTCGAACTGTAAGCATTTGGTCAACTGCCTAGACCTTCGAGACACCTAGAAAATATGAGAGAAATGAAGGTGGATTTTTTCCATAGACTGCTTCAAAAGAAGTCATGCGGGTGGTGGTATGGTAAGAAGTGTTGTACCACCATTCAACTAGTGGTAACCATTGAGCCCATTGATTTTTCCTTTCTGATGCAAAATACCTCAAATATGTTTCCAAACACTTGTTGACCACTTCAGTTTAACCATCAGTCCGGGGATGATAAGATATGCTAAGATGCAATTGGGTGCCTTGGATCTTGAACAGTTCTTGCCAAAAATTGCTAGTGAAATTTGGGTCGCGATCAGAAACAATAGAATGCGGCATGCCATAAAGCTTGAAGACCTGATCCATGAAAAGTTGAGCCATAGTGGATTTTGTAAATGGGTATTGAAGAGCACATAAATGATCATACTTGGAAATATGATCAACTAACACCATGATGACTGATTTATTTCCCGATTTAGGTAATCCTACAATAAAATCCATAGAGATATCCTGCCAAATAACAGGTGGAATCAGAAGCAGTTGTAGTGTGCTAGGAGATTTTGATTTTTATGACTTTTTGCATTGACACACATCACATTCAACCACAAAATTATGAACGTCCTATTTCATACCATCCCCCAAAAAAGAACATTTGACCCGGTCATAGGTTTTGGTAAACCCTGAATGCCCAACTGTGGGTGTAGCATGAAGCTCAAAAAGTACCGTGGATTTAATTTTTGACTGCGTACATAAATACAAACGACCTTTTTATCGAAGATACTCATTGATCCAATAGTACCCTGGGTAGACTGTAGAATTGGACTGCAATTATTGTATCAGATGTGAACTTTTGGGATCTTGTAGCCATTCCTGGTGAACAACTTGGAGCCAATCTGGTACAATGAAGGAGAGAGAAAAAAGGGACCCTTCATCTTTGTATTTTCTGGAAAGTTCATCAACAACCACATTATCTTTTCCTTTTTTGTAAATGATCTCATAATCATATCCAAATAGCTTAGTCACCCATTTTTGTTTCTCGGGGGAGGAAAGGCGTTGTTCCAGAAAATACTTGAGACTTTGATGATCTGTCTCAATTTGGAAATGTTTCCCCAATAGATACATGCACCAAATATGCACATAATGCAAAATATCCAACATTTCCTTTTCATAAATTTATTTTCCCAAATTTCACTCTAAAAGTTGTTTGCTGGTAAAGGCCAAAGGCCGACCCTCTTGCATAAGGACGATTCCAATTCCTTTCCTGGAAGCATCAAATTCCAGGACAAAGTTCTTTGTGAAATCAGGAAGGGCCAGGACTGGAGTGGTGCACATGGCCATCTTCAAGGTTTGAAAAGCCTGAGCAACACCTGGAGTCCAAGTGAAATAATTAATTTTAAGGAGAGCAATGAGAGGTGATGTAATATTTCTGTAATTATTAACAAAATTGCGATAATAAACTGTTAAACCTAGAAATCCATGCAAGCTTTTGAGATCAAAAGTAGTGATGAAGTCTTCCACTATGCATGATTGTTTCAACTTGTTCAAACGACCTAGAAAGTGGGTATCAGTATTAAAGCAGGCATAGAGATCAACAACAAACTGGGTCTAGGCAATATACCCATGACATGAAATTTGTTCGCCATTACCACCATTTCCAGTGTTCAAGATCTAGATAGAGGACATCATAGAGAAGTTTGGCCAAGTCGTCAGTAATACAATGCAAAGAAAAATAATGCTCCATTTGAGTGACCCAACCTGTAGGATCGGAACCATCAAATTTATTGACCTCTATGTGGGGAAGATGGGGTTCATGATGAAAGGAGTTGGAGTGAAAATGCAGAGATTGAGAGGAATCAACAACAAGTTGTGCTGATGAAGAAGGACCCGTAGGGTGGTTCAACAATTGATTGAAAACAGTCTAGAGGGAGGCTAATTGGGTTGTGAGGTTGGATTCCAAGGCGTCAATGAGGGAATTGGTGGAATCCATATGAGATGTGAGATGTTCGATGGAAACATGGGCTTGATTGATGGAAGTTTGGAGATATTGGTTGCGAGTGGTGGCCATTTGGAGAGGGGAAGTGCAGGTAAGGAAAACAAATTGGGTGGGTGGTACCACAAGAAAAAAAAGAGGACTTAGAAATGATAGGTACCACGACGATTAGTGCTTGAAGGGAAATATAATGGGATAGGCGGAAAAATAGGGAAACTGGGAAGGGGTCGGGTCCACTGAAACAAAAAGGATTAAAAATGAAAGGTATGCTGTGATTAGGGAAAAAAGGAGAAGCCAATGGAATAGGTCCCAAATAAGTGTGCCAACGGGACCACTATATTCCTTTTTTTTATTTTTTATTACTCCTGCGGAGTTATACTCCGGCCCGAAGAATACTGCAGTGATAAAATTACCAAATGCTTAACAAGAAGAAATGTGTAGTGATTTTGCAGCGAGAATGCATAAGACAATGTAGCATGGAAATAGATATTGTTGGTTCTATTTCTGTTTCCTTCCCAAGGGTTAGGGTATTAAAGGGTTCTATATACAAGGGTTTTCCCTGTGCTATAGTTCTCTGATATACGTGCGAGGTCCAATAGTAGTACTCAGCCCAATATCTCAAGGAACCAACTAAGGAGGCTAGACCATACCCTTAGCTGTACTACCCAACTACCCATGTACTAGATGTTGGACACACCTACCACACTTAGAGGGGGGGGTGAATGAGTGTGGGGCTCTTTTTCCAAAACTTTCCTCTTGCACAAAAACTCATCAATTAGCATTCAACATTTATTCATTACTTCTTTTAGGTCACTTTGACTTCTTTGA
>ML811865.1:58571-69858 GCA_009831015.1 Picea engelmannii | reverse complement strand
AATTACTTGACATCAACCAATGACATCAATCAAACCAAACCATTTACATCAATGACATATGATCCAACAATCTCCCAAGTAATCAAACCATTGGCATCAATGACAAACCATTGGCATCAATGACAACATGATCCAACACTAGAGAGTATCTTCCCAAGTGTTGTTCTCGGTGGCACTATAGAAGTCAGGTGACCGATCAATTTATCTATAGAGGGGTTCACAAGATCTAGGTCGATCTATATACATGTGTTTTTTGATGTGCTACCACTCGAAGGGGTACCAACAAGGGTTACGAGGGTGGCCAACAGATGTGTGCTTAGGTACCATTTGTATTTACTGCATGTATGAATCCACAACCGCGGGTTTATGTGCGTAATGACAAATCTCTGTAGCTTAAATATGCCAATCAAACATGCCCTCTGTACGGAAAGCCAATCGCTCAGAAGAGGATATAAAGTATTCCATTATACCATATTTTTTTAACTTTGTCAAATGACCTAAATGGTTGGTGTTAGTGTTAAAGTGTTCATAAAGCTCTGCCAAAAATTGTGTCCAAGCCACATACCCTTGGCGGGATTTTTTTCTCCATTGTCACCATTGCCAACGTTCTTGATCTAGATGGAGAACACCATACTAGATTTTGGCCATCTCATATGTAATTCCATACAAAGAGTAATAATGTTCCATTTGAGTTACCCGACTAGTGGGATACGAGCAATCAACTTTGGTCACATACACATGCGAAAGGCATAGGTCACGCTGAAAGTAATGGGGCTGAAAATTCTGGGAATGAGAGGAATTTTCACCTTCGGGTTGCAAAGGTGGGTCATAGGAGGGAAGATCTTCAGGGATATGCAGCCTGGCGCAAATCATCATAGTGAAGGAGGCATACCAAAAGGGGTTACAAGGGTGGCCAACATATTTTCTTAAGTACCACTTGTATTTCTTGCATGTATGAATCCTCAACCATGGGTTTATGTGTGTAACGATAGATCTTTGTAGATTTAAGATGTTGGAATATGTATCTACCCTGGAAAAAAATTAGCCCACAATTTTCTACTGAGGAAGGTGCTCTGATATCACTTGTAGTATTCCAGATATAAAATAGTATGAAAAACATAAATAATTAGCTATAAATGACAGATAAACAATGATATAACGAGAACAATACCACAATAATACCAGAATAACACTAGAAAGAGCACTTTGATTACTGAGAGCAATGTTCACTTGCCTCTTCGAGGGTGAAACCTACAATAGAGTAGAGCTCTATTAAAATAATATCCAAGACAAAACTTCTCATACCCTCTACTTCTATTTATACTAAATATGTCTATCCAAAAGAACAATTTAGAGGAAGATCCTTCTGGAAGCGAAAGCTTCTATTAGGTCTTCTTACATTTGACTTATTATTCCTTATTTCTAGGCCTTATTAATATTGGCCTTTATTACATGGAAATATATTATTCTACCTATGTGAGGGGTTAGGTCCCTAGCATGTCCACCCCCTTAAAAACAACCTTGTCCTCAAGGCTGGGAATGAGGAAGTTGCTGCAGAATGGTAGTTGGTTCCCAAGTGGCATCTGCTGGTGTTGTATCTTTCCACCGAACTAACACTTCCTTGATGGTGCGTTGATGCAGAATATGATCCTACTAGTCCAAAATGGCTTGTGGATGTAACCAAATGGAGCCTTCTTCATCCAACTCGGGAAGGTTGGTTTGTGTTTGGCACTTAGTTCCAATCACCTTCTTTAAGCAGGAAACATGGAAAACATGATGGAGCTTAGAAGGACAAGGAAAAACTATCTGACAACCCACCTGTCCCACACTGTTGAGAATGGTATAAGGACCATAAAATTTGGCCGCCAGTTTCTGACAATGGTCAACCTTAAGGGGATGTTTCTTATAAGGTTGCAGTCGAAGAAAAACCTGATCTACTTCTACAAATTGATGTTCAGAGCGACCTTGATCTGCCTGTTTCTTCATGCGATTCTAGTCCATGATCAAATTATCTTTGAGGGTAAAAAGAATAGCCTCTCGAACTGTAAGCGTTTGGTCAAACATCTAGACCTTTGAGACACCTAGTAGGTTTGAGAGAACTGAAGGTGGATTTTTTCCATATATTGGTTCAAAAGGAGTCATGCAGGTAGCTGTATGGTAAGAAGTGTTGTACCACCATTCAACTAGTGGTAACCATTGAGCCCACTGTTTTTTCCGTTCCGATGCAAAACACCTCAAATATGTTTCCAAACACTTGTTGAAAAAATCCATTTGACCATCACTCTAGGGATGATAAGTTGTGTTGAGATGCAATTGGGTGCCTTTTAGCTTGAACAATTATTGCCAAAAATTGCTGGTGAAAGTGGGGTCTCGATCAGAAAAAATAGAATGAGGCATGCCATGAATATTGAAGACCTGGTCCATGAAAACTTGATCCACAATGGAGGTTGTAAATGGGTGTTGAAGAGCACATAAATGAGCATATTTGGAAATATGATCAACTACCACCATGATGACTGATTTATTGATCGATTTAGGTAATCCCACAATAAAATCCATAGAGATATGACTCCAAATAATAGGTGGAATCAGAAGCGGTTGTAGTGTTCTAGAATATTTCACTATTTCTCCATTGTTGCATTGACAAACATCACATTCTGCCACAAAATTGTGAACATCCTATTTCATACCATCCCAGAAAAAAGAATGTTTGACTTGATCATGGGTTTTGGTAAATCCTGAGTGCCCAGTGGTGGGTGTAGCATGAAGCTGAGAAAGTACCGTGGATTTAAGCTTTGACTGTTTACTTAAATACAAATGAACTTTGTAGCGAAGCTCATCATTGTGCCAAGAGTAGCATGGGAAACTGGAGAATTGGCTAGCAATTGTTGTATCAGATGCAAAATTTTGGGATCGTGTAGCCATTCCTAGAGAACAACTTGGAGCCAATCTAGTACAATGAAGGAGAGAGAAAAAAAGGACCCTTCATATTCATATTTTATGGAAAGTACATCAATAACCACATTGTCTTTGCCTTTCTTGTAAATGATCTCATAATCATATCCAAAGAACTTAGTCACCCATTTTTGTTTCTCTGGGGAGGAAGGGCGTTGTTCTAGAAAATACTTGAGGCTTTGATGATCTATCTTAATTTGGAAGAGCTGCCCCAATAGATAAGGGAGATAAAGATCCACTACATGCAGCATAGCCAACATCTCCTTTTCATATATTGATTTGCCCAAATTTTTCTTTGACAGTTGTTTGCTGGTAAAGGCCTAAGGCCGACCCTCTTGCATAAGGACTGCTCCAATTCCTCTCCCGAAAGCATCACATTCCAGGACAAATGTCTTTGTGAAATCATGGAGGGACAAGACTGGAGTGGCGCACATAGCTTCCTTCAAGGTTTGAAAGGTCTGAGCAGCTGCGGGAGTCCAAGTGAAAGAATTATTTTCAAGGAGAGCAGTGAGAGGTGCCACAATATTTACATAATTCTTAACAAACTTGTGATAATAACATGTTAAACCCAGAAATCCACACAAGAGTTTGAGAGTCTTTGGGCGAGGCCAATCCTGCATAGGTTGAAACTTCTTAGGATCCACCCTGACACTGGCCTTGCCAACAAGATGACCCAAGTACTTGACCTCCGAGGCACCGAAAGCACATTTAGATTGTTTGAGTAAAAGTTGGTGTTGAGAGAGTAGATGGAGAACTCGATCCACATGAGAAAAATGGGATGTCTAGGTTTTATTATATATGAGGATATCATCAAAGAAAACTAAGACAAAATGACAAAGAAAAGGACAAAAGACATGATTCATGAGGGTTTGGAAAGTGGAGGGAGCATTACACAAGCCAAAAGGCATGACCAAAAAATCATAGTGGCCCTCATGAGTTCAAAATGAAGTCTTAGGAATATTTGCCTCGTTCATACGTATCTTGTGGTAGCCATAATGAAGATCATGTTTAGTAAAGAACTAGGCACCACTCAATTCATCAAAGAGGCCATCAATGGAAGGAATGGGAAAATTGTCTTTAATGGTGATTTTTTTGAGGGCACGGAAGTCAGGACACATGCACCAAGAAAATTATTTCTGAAGGACCATGACCACAGGAGAAGAGTAGGGTCTTGTACTAGGACGGATAACACTTATAGTGAGTAATTCTTGAATAATTCTCTCAGTTTCATTTTTTTTGGAAAAGGGATGACGATAGGGACATATATTGGGAGGAAGGCTGTGGGGGAAAGGGGAATGGAATTATCATGAACACCAAGGGAAGGATGGAGTCTCTGGGGAGTGAAAAAAGCAACTTGATGTTTGGAGAGGATGGATTGGAGGTCCCGCGACACAGAGGGTGTCTTAGTGGCTTGAATGGAATGGAGTTGTGCAATAATTCCAAGATGATCTTTTTTGAGAAACGTTTCCATGGGATGGGATCTAATGATCTCCGGGGAACCGACGATGATGCCTTGGAACTTATATTGTTGTCCCTCCTGGTGGAATTGCATGGTTAATTCCTTAAATTCCATGAGAATGGGACCCAAAGTCCTTAGCCATTCTACACCCAACACAATGTCACAACCTCCAATGTCGATAGAAAACATATGATATTTCATGTGGTACTGACCAATTTGGAGGCACACATTTTCACAGTGCCCTACACATTTCATGGACCCACCATTGGAAATCATGATTTGAAAATTATTGACAGCATGGATATAACAATTAGTTTCTTGGGAAATGCAGTGATGAATAAAATTATGGGTGCTTCCACTATGACAAGAATGATCAAATTCCGATGCTTAATGTAACCAATCAACTTGAGGGTTTGGGGAGTATGGAAGCCAGTGAGAGAATTCAGGGAAATGACCCGTTCGACTTCAGGAGGGTTGGAGGGAGGGGTCATGTCTGTGGGTTCAGGTAATGTGACCACAAAGGGCGCCTCAACATCGTCTTCCGAAACATCCTCCAAGATGGCCATGAAAATATTTTTTTCCTTACACTTGTGCCTAGGAAAATATTTTCCATCAAAATTGTAAAAAAAGCCTTTGAGTTGGTGTTCATCAATTTCTTCTCTAGTTAATTTCTAGATCTTTAGTGGAGTAGAATGAGTGGGAGTGACTGGTTTAGTGTGAGGAATAAAGGAGGGTTTGTGGGTTTGAGAAGAGACAAATTGTTGTTCTTCCTTAGCTCTTTTAGTAGCTTCCACCCAAGTCCGAGGCCGAGCCATGAGGACATGGGCACAAATATCATCCTTGAGGCCACTGATAAAACATTATCGAAAAAAAGCATCAGACATGCCCTCTGTATGGAAATCCAATCACTCAAAAGAGGCTATAAAGTCTTCCAATGTACCAGATTGTTTCAACTTTGTCAAATGACCTAAATGGTTGGTGTCAGTGTCAAAGAGTTCATAAAGCTCTGCCAAAAATTGTGTCCAAGCCACGTACCCTTGCTGGGCATTTTTTCTCCATTGCCACCATTGCCAATGTTCTTGATCTAGATGGAGAACACCATACCGGAGTTTGGCCATCTCATATGTAATTCCATACAAAGAGAAATAATGTTCCATTTGAGTTACCCAACTAGTGGGATCCGAGCCATCAAATTTTGTCACATCCACACGCGAAAGGCATAGGTCACGCTGAAAGTGATGGGGCTGAAAATTCTGGGAATGAGAGGAAGTTTCACCTTCGGGTTGAAAAGGTGGGCCAGAGGAGGGAAGATCTATAGGGTTATGCATCTTGTTGCAGATCATCCTAGTGAAGGAGGAAATCTTGGTATTGAAGGATTCAAGATGGGTAGCGAGGTCCTATTTGATGTCCTCCATTTTGGTGTCAATGGAGGAATGAATGTTTTTATTGATAGTTGTAACATTGGCACTGAGCTGTCTCACATCTTGTTGGGTCTCTATGGAATTATAGTACAAGGAATTGAAGCGAGCTTCCAAGTCTTGGCTATTGGTGTGGGCCATGATGAAGAGGGAAAATTACAAGGGACGAGTGGGAACACACACAAAATGGGTTATGGGTGAAGTGTATCAAAAATATTAGGGCGATGAGGGGAATCCAATGGGGTAAGGTCCAAATAATGGTGTTGGAAGGGGGTCGAGTCCGCGAGAAAAAAATTTGATGAACAATGATAGGTATGACTGCGATACGTGCAAAGAGAGGAATTCAACAGAATAGGTCTCAAATAATGGTGCCAACAGGATCCCAGATTTTTTATTTTTATTTTTATAACTTCTGCGGAGTTATACTATGATCTGAAGAATACTGCAGTGACGAAATTCCCAAATTCTTAACAGGAAGGAATGTGTAGTAATTTTGCATCCCTAATGCAAGAGACAGAGTTGCGCGACAATAGATCTTGTCTGCTATGTTTTTGTTTCCATCCCAAGGGTTAGGGTATTCAAGGGTTCTACAGACAAGGGTTTTCCCTGTGCTATAGCTCTATGATATACGTGTGGGTTCCAACAGTAGTACTCGACCCAATATCTCAGGGCACCAACTAAGGAGGCTAAACAGTTCCCTTAGCCGTACTACTCGAACACCCAGGTACTAAATATTATCTTCCCAAGTTCTTTTCTCGGTGGCACTATAGCAGTTAAGTGTCCAATCCATTTATCTATGGAGGGCTTCAGAAGATCTAGGCGATCCATATACAGGTGTTGTATGATGTGCTACTACTCAAAGGAGTACCAACATGGGTTACAAGGGTGGCCAATAGATGTTCTTAAATACCACTTGTATTTCCTGCATGTATGAATCCTCGACCACAAGTTTATATGCGTAACGACAGATCTCTATAGCTTTAAGACGTCATAATACGTATCTACCCTGTAAAAAAGTTAACCCACAATTTTCTTCCGAGGAAGGTGATCTGATACCACTTGTAGTATTATAGATATAAAATAGTATGCAGAACATAAATAATTAGCTATAAATGGTAGATAAACAATGATATAACCAAAATAATACCACAATAATACCAGAATAATACGAAAATAACACCAGAAAGAGCACTTTGATTACTGAGAGCAATGTTCACTTGCCTCTTCAAGGGGGAAACCTCCAACAGAGCATAACTCTATTACAATAATATCCAAGATAAAACTTCTCATACCCTCTACTTCTATTTATACTAAATATGTCTATCCAAAAGAACAATCTAGAGGAAGATCATTCTAGAAGCGAAATCTTCTATTAGGTCTTCTTACATTTGACTTATTCTTCCTTATTTCTAGGCCTTATTAACATTGTCCTTTATTACATGGAAATATATTATTCTACGTAAGTGACGGGTTAGGTCCCTAACATATTCTGACATTGCAATAGGGTCTTGTAGATATTCTTGCAAGAGCTCAATTCCATTATTTTTCCCTCTAAGAAAATCTATGGCATCTTCTCCTTTGTATGTTAGTGTTGGATGTATGGGCTGACCCGGGTTCTACCTTAGTTACCGAAAAAACCCATTTTCACCATAGGCCCTTCTTGTAAACCAAAAGGGTACACCAGGCTCAGAGTGCACAACACAGTCTCACCCGAGATGGAATATGGGTGACTGCAGGATGCAGTTGTCTGCAATCATGGAAGGGGTTGGGGTTGTTCTTTTTACTTCTCTTCTATTTTAGCATGCATTCTACCATAAAATTCATCAGATCTACCTTTTTATTTATTCAATATCATCTATTCTACATACTCATTTTAGTGCATGCTGTAAACAAATCCCAACATATGCATTCATATAACCATTTAATCATTATAAATCATATAAAATGAACACATTACACATAAAGACACCATTTTTACCGTGGTTAACCCCCCTGGGATACATCCACAAGATCTTATTCTTTATCCTTTATTCCTCATCAAAATAGATCTGCACCCATTACATCATATGGTTTAAGAATGATGAGGCTGACCAACGTCGCACCAAGCTCCATAGCTTGCGACCTGATCCTCAATTATACTCCATAAGCCTCCACTAGCTCCTCTACTATACAACCAAAACTGAACTTACCAAAGACTCAAGACTCAAAAAGGTTCTCAAAAATAGGATTTCACGTATGAGTTCCAAGATTGACACCTAGCTACCTCTTACATCCTTTATTTATACTACAAAAGATGGGTCTAAAAACTTATAACATTGGAAAAAACCCTAATTTCTAAGTGGAATCTACCTGTCCACTTTCTAACTGCCTTGCACATAGTTGGTCTTTGATCCAACCATTCCTTATGTTGATCTTCCTTCTTTTTTGGCACACTACTTCCTTTTCCCTTTTTTGTTCTGGTCTTCCTTCTTTTCTGGTGCACATTGCTTCCTTTGGTTCATTTTTCCTTGCTTACTGTGCTTAACTCCCAAAATTTCTTGCTCCAACAGGCCCCCAACACTAACTTGTGGCTTGTCCCAAGACACTCAGTAAGTGTTTTCCCTCTATACTGATTTCTCCAACTCATGGAACTGCTTTGCTAGTTCATCCCCTTTTTCCTTCATTTGCGCATTCTTTTCTGTGAGGGTCTCCACAACCTGCACTGTGACGTGCTCGTTCAACACTTGTATTATTTCTATATGTGCTTGTTCCATGTTATCTTTCTCTTCTTCGAACTTTGTGATCATATTTTCCACTTACTCTTATAGGGGCTCCAACTAAGCTTGTCTAATATGTCATTCCTCCAACATTGTCTTTACTTCTGCTTGCATGTTTTTCATTTCTTGCATGGCCCTAAGTCTCTCCAAGATATGAATTGTCTTCTACCTCTGCTTTATATGTTAGAAAAACAAGACCATGGAGCGATAAAATAAAACAAATGTGGAAACAAAACATAGAAGATACACAATAAAATAGAGACACAGATTTACGTGGTTCACCCAGTGTGGGCTACGTCCACCAGAGAAATTGCCAGGTCCTTCCTTTATTATTATCTAGCATATGAAGGGATACAACCTACATCAAACCCGCTGTAACTTCCTCTTCTTTCTCTCACAGTCTCCTATCTCAGAATACAATATTCACCATTAACCATAGCCTCAATACATTTCCCTCATAAAAGAGGGTTGCCTTCTAGGGAAAAAAACGCTAACATAGTCTCTACCATTAGATCTGCGACGTTATAATGAATGGTCCAAATTTACAATGAAATTACAATACACATTTACAAGGTAATTTTTCCTTCAGGGGCTTTGCCCTCGAACCCCCATAGAGGGACATTGCTCCCGAACCCCCACTGGGGGCCCGCTTGCCCCCAGACGGTGGGATAGCCCCCCCGAACCCCACAGAGGGGGTATGCCCCCTCTGCACTCCTCCATGTGGAAGAGTGTACATACTTCTAGGGTGTAAATACTTCATGGGGTATAAACACGGTTGGAAGCAAGGACCTTTGAATCAGGAAGATAATCAGGCTCCACAACCAACATTATATCCTAGACTGTTGCGTTCAACTTTTCTTCTTTCTAGTCCCACTGCCGGATCCTTTCATCTTCTTCCAGGCTTGTCCAAAGTTGTGCGGTCCTCTCGTAAAATTTATGCAATTTCTTTGACTTCCAACGTAATATGATCTTTTTGTTCTATGGCCTGCTACTCCCTTTCATATCTGACCTATGTCAGGGTAGTTGGTGTCATTTTTTCCACCAATTCTCTTATCTCCTTCTTGTACCCATCCATCATCTGCACTATCTTCTGTGTTTTTTCTTCCGCGTTGATTTCTCCTACTAGTGCGCTCTATATAATTGTTTGGAATACTTCTTCAATATTTTTCTCCAATCTATATGCATGTTGTTTTGCCTCCTCTTGTTCTATTCGTACTTATGTAAGAAATTTATCAAACACTTCCTTAGCTTCCCTGACTGTATCTATGTTTGTTGCATCCATCCTCTCCCTAGATTGAACCTCTTGCACTACACTCATCTGCAACTTGTATAAATATTTTGTTGGAATATTGGATAGCGCCAAGTCCAACTATTCCACATCCTTCAAGGGTTGTTGCGTGGTTTCTGTTGGCACAGGGGTAGACCCAGGGTTCAACGCTTCAACAACTCACCAACAAAAATCTAACTACCAGCCCTTTCGGCAACACCTACAAAGCAAACGAAGGCTCACCTGAGGTAGAGGCAGGGGTGGTTTCAAGACTCAAGTGTCTACAACCTAGCTGGGACACAGATATGTGATTACAACACTTAACAGAGCACTTAGCAGTTAATATTCATCAGTGTTTAACACTTATTCACATCGCAGGTCGAAACCCTAGTTACAGAGCAACACAATATTCAACAAGATTTAATACACCTAAGCACCTAGCATATAGACATAGATCAGATCTAGCATTCATTCACATTACTAAGCACTAAGATATTATATCAGATGCATCTAACATATATCATTGCACTAAGCATACATCACATCAATAATATAACAACTGTAATGCACAAAGAAACCACACCACAAGATATACATGGTTCACCCCAGTGTGGGACTACGCCCACCAACTCTTCTCTTCTTTATAGTCTTTTTTCAATATTCTACAAGAACAGAGCCACAATAACCCACTTTGCATAGGATAGGATATCTGCGCGCACCTCGCTAGATCCTCCTTCCCCGAGCTAGGTTTAAGCACAAGGACTTCTTACAATCACTTGCACTTAGCTCTGCAAATTCTTAACACACAATATGCACGAAGAAACCACAACTATCTGCACTTAGCTCACAGGCCACATTACACATATATGTCTCTGCTACTTACATCACCTAAATTTCTATTTATACATTACAAAAGGGACTAAACATGGGTAAACCCATGGGCCAACATCCCATACCTATTACATAAACCCTAAACCCAAAACAATTCCCTAAGAAGGGGCCGAGATCCCGCGATCTCCGCTTCGCCTTGCGCTCCACCTTCGACCAACCTGTCGAAGTCCCAAAAATGGTCAAACATGACCAAGGTTCTCCAAAACTTGGTCAAGGGACAACATTCCCCCAACACTCACATGTGACTCATCCCAAGTCACTATGATCTGAGTAACTCTACCTCAAATGCCTCGAGCTTGGCTTGAGCTGCTTCAACCTGTTGCTTCGCAAGAGCCTCCTGCTTGGTGAACTCTTGAATAACCTTCACCTTCACAGGTCCTTGTTAGAAAAATAGGACTATGGAGCAATAAAATAAAACAAATGTGGAAACAAAACACAGAAGATACACAATACAATAGAGACACAGATTTACGTGGTTCACCCAGTGTGGGCTACGTCCACCAGAGAAATTGCCAGGTCCTTCCTTTATTATTATCCAACA
>ML811865.1:47643-58016 GCA_009831015.1 Picea engelmannii | reverse complement strand
ACACAGATTTACGTGGTTCACCCAGTGTGGGCTACGTCCACCAGAGAAATTGCCAGGTCCTTCCTTTATTATTATCCAACAAATGAAGGGATACAACCTACAGCAAAACCCACTGTAACTTCCTCTTATTTCTCTCACAGTCTTCTCTCTCAGAATACAATACTCTCCATCATGCATAGCCGCAATAAAATTGCCTCATAACAGAGGGTTTCCTTCTAGGGAAAAAAACCCTAACATAATTTCTACCGTTAGATCTGCGATCTTATAATGAACGGTCCAGATTTACAATGAAATTACAATATACATTTACAAGACAATTTTTCCTTCGGGGGCTTCGCCCCTTAACCCCCATCAGGGGACGCTACCCCTGAACCCCTGTTAAGGGCCCACTTTCCCCCGAACCCCCTAGCCAGGGGGATAGCCCCCCCAGACCCCGCAGAGGGGGTACCCCCCTCTACACTCCCCCGTGTGGAAGAGTGTATATACTTATGGGGTGTAAAGTCTTCATGGGGTATAAACACAACTAAAAGCAAGGACCTATGAATCAGGAAGATAATCAGGCTCCACAACCAACAGTCCTTCCAAGCGCTGCTCCACTGTGGTGACCACTTGTTCCAGTTCTGCACCTCATTCTTCAATTTACTCAAAAATTATGCAAGCTGCATCCTGCACTGGCTGGATTCGCTGAGTCACTTCCATGACCTTTCTCTATATGGCATGGACTTGTTGCTAAACTGTGTGATTTTCCTGGGAGCGTTTCATCCTCTTGACCGCTGGTAGTAGCTTCAACTGTACTTTCACCATTGCTGCTTGGCCTCCTGAAGCTGTGACTCTAGTGTCCTTAGTTCAGGGTACTCTACAAAGCGCTCGTAAGTCTGTGCACTTCGAATGATGAAATGTTTACATTCTAAGGCCAATGCCTTGATTCTCTGGACTGCGCTCTGGGTAGTTTCTTCTCTCTAGTATCGCACTTCCTGCAGAGTGCTTGGCACTGCTTGTAACTCCAGTTTTTCTATTCTCTCTTGGAGCTACTGAATGGCTGCAACAAGCTTCCCTACTTGGCTTTCCACTGGGTATTCTTTCATATGTTCTAATCCCATCATAGAGTGAAGTTCTCTAGCGACTGCTTCTTTAACTCCAATCTGCTCTACAAGCAACTGTTCTTTCTCCTTCTGGATCCACGCTCTATCCTCTGCAAACTTGGATTGTATGTCATCTTTTTCCTATTGTGCAAACTAACGTTTTTCTATGGATTCCTCTTTTTCTTGCTTTAAGGCCTCTGTGGCCTTCTCTTTTTCTTCCTAAACATGATGAAGGTGAGCTTCGGTCATATCTGCTATTTGGCGTAGCTGGGCAGGCTCATCTCCCAACTTTGTTCCTTTTGATGACAGGGGTGCAGTAGACACTGCACGACCGGAGTGGAGGGATTGATGTACCCCTTTCATCTCTTCTTCAGTTATTTCATACATGATCTCTTGTTTGGCTTCATTGTGCTGTAAAATGTCTTCTGACATATTCGAGACAACGACAATGATGAAATATATCCCATCCATCGTGAGCACAGTCTGCAACTGTGGTTTAGTAGCTTTGGACTTCTTCCACGATGTAGGTTTCGTGGGGGAAACCTTTCTTTTCTTGGAGGTATCAGCTTCGTCAATAGGGTCCCTAGGCGGTGTTACTTTGCCTTGTTTCTACTTGTCTTCTTCTTTGTCTACTTCGTCGTCACCTCCCCCTCCAGGTGAATCTGAAGAAGTCTCTTCTGATGTGTCATTCGGGTCCTGTACCTCTTCCTTTTTCTTCCTTCTTCTACTGCTAGATGCATCATACTCTTTGTGAGTAACCACCAGACTTCCAATGAGGTTAGGGTCGAACAGTTCTGCCTGGTCGACTAGTATAAGGAACTCTGCAAGCCATTCCTTAGTGATTTCTTCCATGTCCTCCTCTATGAGTTTATAGTAACTCTACAACTCTTCTTTGTGTTCATCTCCGCTCGTAGTGATATAAATACAATTCCTATCTGTGCGGAACTTCACAAATGGTCTGAACTTGTGCAGGGTGTTTGACGTCATCCGAGGGAAAGACTGAATAGCCCTCTTTAATTGTGGTAGTAGGTGTGGAACACCGTGTTTGACTACCATTATTTTTCCATGTTTCTCGAATACTAGAGCGTGGTGAAATTCGTAGCTAAGGGTTCTGATGGCTCAATCTCAGGGAAGGTCACACCTTCCGACATTTCCAAAGTAATGAAAGCGATGAGGATCAACAACCAACTGAAGTGTAACTTGTAGCCCTGATCCTGAGCTTCGCGACAATCTTTCTCTAACTAGTTGACGAGGTCAACAACAAACCCTGTGACCTGCGTGGGTTTGTTCTTCCTTACTAGCTTACCAACAATCAACTGGCAGGCTAGGCACACTGCGCCATTCTAAATGGAGTCTACCTTGTAGCCCTGCTTTCCCCTTTCTACATCACCATAAGTATATTTAATTTTTTGCGCCAGGGCATGATCTGAAACCTTCCCTCGATAAAATTCTTGTGGGTTTGGTCCTTGCAATCTTAATCCAGGGATCCGATGGATCAGTGCCAGATCTATAGTGACACGTCTGTCCAACGACAGATAAACTCCATGGAAGCAAGACAACAAGAGTTTAATGCATGCGTTAACCTCTTGATGCCTTCCAAAGTGTGGTATCTTCATCACGTTCATGATAGTGGACCTCGCGATGTCCATAGTCCATGGTTGGGGGATGATATTATACTTGTTCCCCTTGGTCTTGGTTAAGTACTTGTGTGGGGCGAGCATTCCATGGTTCTTGCGATCTCCCAAGTTGAATTCACTGATCTTCAATGTCATGATTTGTCCTAACTGTAGTCCAACTGTGTGTATCCCCTTCGGGAGTACACAGTGATCAAGGTGTAGTCGAAGTCCCTTAGGACACTATCATGGCTCACTGTGCCAGCCATAGGTGGGATATAATCAGGGAGGATAGATGGGATGAGCTTCGCATTCGCCAAGTCATCATGATGCTTGGTTCATTTATCTGTCGCAGTTCGGGATAGTCTAGATCCACAAGCAGTCGACGAGGATGCTTGCACTCCTCTCATCGACGAGGCTTGGAATCCTGTAGACATGACCTTCTCAGTCATGAGGTCTATGAGGATATCTTCGATGAATTTCTCTACTTCGCTGAAGTCACTCGACATGCACGCTCAAAATTAGGTATCTCAAGTCGGTGATCAAGTATTCGATGTAACAGAATGGGTGGTGTGCTCTCAATAGGCACTGCGCAAAATAAACTAGTTCTCTGTGGGCTCAAATAATCACAATTGGCAAAAGTGTTCTCAGTGCAACACACAACAGGATAAATAGACAATGTCATAATAGACTCCTTCAACGGGCAGGAACACCTTAATCAATGCAATTCCATCTGCTATGGTGTGGTCTCAATGGTCTAATGGTGATATTTCTGGCCATAACTGTGGTTCGAGCCATTCTGGAGCGTCGGGCTAACGGTCGGGACGCCTCCACCGGTCATATTACTTCACCATGGTGAAGTGCCAATCTTTCCTATTCTAATATCTTGTCAAAGTTCCATTTATGCAAACCTTCCTTCTATGAAGTCCTCCCTAAAACTTCCTATAACTTTTCTAACTTTTCTTTCTTCTTGCTGAGCTTTCTGGCTTTCTTTCCTGTAATCTGAGTCACTGGTTTCCTCTTTCCATTATCGTTCTTATCTCCTCTTGGCATAGTAAATTCGCACTTTGGAGGGTATTTCAAGGGTTCTGAGAGTAATACTTCTTCTCTTTTTGGGGTAGGTTCTCTACTCTCTTGTACATACAAGTGTTTCAAGTCTTCCCGTGTTCTTTCAGATTTGATGTCCAGATCTCTGGTCCTCTTGTTATTTCAATAAGTGCGCTATTCTAATACCCATGAAATCTATTAGTTCTTCCTTTTTCTACTCTAGATCCTCCTCTTCTTGTTTCCTTCATTTCTGATCTTTCTCAATCCAGGTTTTTCCTAGCAAAATAACAAATGGGGTGATGTTCTCAACAAATCTAACGATCTCAAATTCTTCTTCTGTCGAAGTTCCATGAGCACTCATAGATGTCTGGGTAAGTCTTACACATAGGGTTATCAACTTTCCTCTAAATAATCTTATTCCTCCCAATGAAGGAACCATAACAGGCTTTCCCAAAATTTCCCAAGTTCTTTCTATCATGATACTCACACGTGTTTCCTCATCTAGAAAACAATGTATATCGAAGTCTCCTATTCTTGTTTCTATTCACTCCTTCTCTTTTAAGATCTCTGATAAGTTAATATCTCTGTGATCATTCGGGGTTTCTTTCATCTGTAATAATACAGTCTCCGATTCTTTCTGGGGTTCTATCATACCCTTAGTTTCTTGGCCCGTCTCATGTTTTTCTTGTCTCATATTTATTTTTTCAACTATAGCAATCATTCTAGGGAAATCAAAAACTTCATGGTCCATAGCTTTACAACAAATACAACTAGGACTTCTACCAGGGAATTTCTTAGAAAGATGTCCCAGTCTTCTGCAACTATAACAAAGAGTTAATACTCTCTTTCTTTTAAATGACCCCCAACCTTTCCTGTACTGTGCACTGGGATCACAGTAACTAACCTGAAAAAATTTATTTCTAAGATCCTGAATCTATTTGTTAGTCCAAACATTCTTTCTATGCATATGAATACCATATATTTTACTATTCTTATCATATCTACTCATATCCAATCTTCTTTCTTCTATCTGTGCCCTAGTTTTCAGACTAGGAGAAAATCTATTAGACATACCTAGATCCATTCTTTTGAAAAAAAAATTTCCACATATCTTACCTTTCTCAGAGCACAAATCTTTAAGATCTTACCTCTTTTCTTCAGATCTAATTCCTTTCTTAGAATAGAGCTTCATAGTCAAGTAGAATACTGCACACTAAAGCAACAGATCTATGCACAAATATTCCTTTTCTTCAGTTCCCAACAATCACAGTTTCAGGTCCCGACAACGGAACCATTTGTTGGCACAGGGGAAGATCCAAGGTTCAACGCTTCAACAACGCACCAAAAAAACCCTAACTACTGGCCCTTTCGACAACACATGCAAATTAGATGAAGTCTCACCCGAGGTAGAGGCAGGGGTGGTTGTAGGACTCAAGTGTGTACAACCTAGCTGGGACACAGATCTGTGATTACAACACTTAACATATCACTTAGTAGTTAATATTCATCAGTATTTAACCCTTATTCACATCGGAGGTCGAAACCCTAGTTACAGAGAAGCGTTGTATTCAACAAGATTTAATACACCTAAGCACCTAGCATATAGACATAGATCAGATCTAGCATTCATTCACATTGCTAAGCACTAAGATATTATATCAGATGCATCTAACATATATCACTGGACTAAGCATACATCACATCAACAACATAACAACTATAATGCACAAAGCAACCACAACACAGGATATACGTGGTTCACCCCAGTGTGGGGCTATGCCCACCAACTCTTCTCTTCTTTATAGTATTATTTCAATCTTCTACAAGCACAGAGCCACAAGAACCCACTCTGCATAGGACACGAGATCTGTGCGCACCTCGCTAGATCCTCCTTCCTCGAGCTAGGTTTAAGCATAAGGTTGTCTTACAATCACATTCACTTAGCTCTGCAAGGTCTTAACACACAGTATGCATGAAGCATCCACAACTGTCCACACTTAGCTCACCGAAAACATTACACATATATATGTCTCTGCTACTTACATCGCCTAGATTTCTATTTATACATTACAAAAGGGCCTAAACATGGGTAAACCCATGGGTCAACATCCCATACCCATTACGTAAACCCTAAACCCAAAAAAATTCCCTAAGAAGGGGTCGAGATCCCACGATATCCGCTTCACATTGCGCTCCGCCTTTGACCAGCCTGTCGAAGTCCCAAAAATGGTCAAACGTGACCAAGGTTATCCAAAAATTGGTCAAGGGCCAACCGTTTCCTCATCTACTTGTAACATATTCTGACTTATCTGGAATTTCGTGCTCCCCACTATTTCTGTCTAGATTGTCTCCTTCTCTTCATGAATTAGTGCCTGCTGTGCTATGCTTCTCTGATGTGTGACAATGAGATGTAAGATCTCTAGAGATTCTTTAACTTCCATAATATTTGTGATGATTTCTTCTCTTTGATATTCTGTGACATAGAGTGCTTCCTCTCCTCGGTCTTGCACCTTATCAACTACCAACTCTGCATCATCTTCTAATATTGTGAGCTCAATGGGATTCTTCTATTCCATCATATTCTTCCTCTTTTCTCCCATATGCATGGTTTATTTCCTCTTTTTTGTTTGCATAGGTTTTGTGACCTATGGTATGCTTCCAGTCCTTGTCTCCTTATTCGATATGTCTTATTTATTTTTTGCTTACCCATTTGTTCTTTCTATGTTATTAGTTCTGATCACCGAGGCTCTTGGTACTGTTTCCTTCTTCCTTGGTTTCTTTGCTATTGTGCTAGTACCTATAGGTTTGCTACGCTCGACTACTTTTCTAGTATTTGCAGCTCGACTACTAGATTTATGCGCTGTAGCAACTTCTGCCCATTCTTTTCCCTTTGCTCGTTTATTCCCTACTATTGGAACCTTCCATTGATCTGACCATTTTGCGAGTACCCATTGGACTTCTTCTACTGTAAAGAAATAATGCATCTTGAGCCATGTCTTTTTAGGGTTTCTTCTTGCTTTTATCCATATGTTATGTATGGATGCCTTAAATTTGGCTATCCCCTCATGTTCCTTCACCACTTCAAGTGATATTCTCCATTTATTTACAATCTTCTCCTGCATCTCTTGGATAACATGCCAAAAATACCTGCGTTGGATTTCCTTTGCTTGAAATATGTGTTGTGTCGCATGGTTTCATATCTTACTGTGCCACACCTTCCTTATCTTCCACAAAAAAATGAGTACTTTGGTTTTTTCCATGCATCTAGGGAAATCAAAATTAACAACCATGAATAGTGGAACTCCATTCCAACATCCTACGCATGCATGCAGTCTTATAAGAAAAGGTTGAGAAGACATGACACCCAACTCATAACTTTTTATTTTTCACATTGCACAGTTGCTCCAACCACCCTTGCAGGTGCCTCTTCTTTGCGACATTTCTTCCGTATCTTGCAGGCTATCAACTTTGTCTCAAATATGGTATATGGGTTATTAATTTTTTAATAATCATCCCCCTACTGCCTCTATCTATGCCAAATTTTTCCTTTACTTCTTCTACAATATCTTTTTCCTTCAATTTTTCATCGAGGTATTGCTCTGGCTTTACCCCATCTATCGGTAATAATGTCCACTTGGAAAATAGGATGACATCTATCAGAACATGTCTTTCCATCCATATAAATCCTCCATGTACATGCACCAACATCTGTTTGATGCATGCATTGACATCTCTCCCCTTGCCAAAATGAAGAATTTCCAGTAAATTCATTATGATAGAGTTGTAAAGTCCGACTATCCACTATTTGGGCTCTATAATTGGGATTCCTTTTGAAGTTGACCCCCTGTTCTCCATATAAACCTCCTGCACAAGCACTGGGAGCTTGGAGACTTCTGTCACATCATGATTGACATACCGCAATTTGGGAACACATCCTAACATATCTTCCACAATGATGATTGAGTTTGGAATGTGAGGCACTGACAACTCAATTTGTATTTGTGTGCACAATGCTGCTTTCTTCTTCGATGACCATGTTGTCGTTTCATCTAGGGTTTCTTCTTCCTACATTTCCTCATCTATGGCGCGATCATCCTCGACCTATGGGTTTTCCTCTACTGCAGGTGTATCTGACTCTATTTTATCACTATCATTGTCACCCTCTTCACCCTCTATGTGCATCGTTCCTAGGTTTTCTGTTCTAGGGTTTGCTTCCATCCTAGGGTTTCGACCTTATGTTGCTTGGATGAATTCCGTTGCTTTTTCTTGTGGGTTTTCTTCTACAATCCATGTCGGGATAATAGATTCATTCTTTGTAGTGGGAATATCATCCACATCAAACACTCTGGTCATTTCTTCCAGTGGTCTTTTAGTGCTACGGGTCCTTCGTGTGAACTATCTTGGTTGCCCAAACTTTAGTGACACCATTTTCTAAGCTTGGGAAAACTTGGCTACAAATCTTGGTTGGGTCCTTAAAAATTATGACTTACACCCTGTTTTCTCGGTTGCTCGGTCACTCAAAAATCACAAGTGTTTTGTGTTTTCCCGACTTTTCCCGTTTTATAGACTTTGTCATTAATGCTTTGATGCGTCCTTTCTTCTCCATTCACTGGTTTTCCACTTTTCTGGTCATTCTCCATCCTATCACGCAATGTTTAATTTTCTTGCACGCAGTCTTATGAGTTATGTCACACCAATTTTCTATCTAATGTGTGCTTTCATTCTGAACTATCTGTCTACAACTTATTCCTCTAATTTCTTCTTTTTGGATTTTTCTTCATTTTTCTATTTTTATCTTCCTTTTTCTTCTTTTAACTCCTACTATTTACAATATGTACAAGTATTCTTGCTGCACTGCAACTAATGAGGGTTAGTGGTTCGAATTTCCCTATATAGTTTCAGTCAACTACCATTCACCAGTCATTGAACTTCCTTGCCCGCTAAGTCCTACAACTGTACAACACCTCCACCTGTGATAGACTTTATCTGGTATGGCCCTAGCCAATGCATTCTAAGCTTCCCCGAGTGCTACAAATATTTACTGTCATAGAGGAGAACTATATATCCTTCCTTAAAATTCTTCTTATTGATATGTCTGTCATGCCATGCTTTATCCTTTGCTTTCTGTACCTCTTGATGGAAACCTTCTATGATTCTAATTCCATCAGTTGAGCTAATCGTTCCTGTGCTATGCCTCTTTCTATCATTTTAATGATAGCTGCAATGCGTAGAATTGGTATTAAATAATCTAAGGGAATTACTGCTTCCTGTCCATATACCAATCTAAAGGGTGCCTACCCTATTCTCTTCTTACATGTAGTCCTATAAGCCCATAATACTGCTGGTACCTTTAAATCCCAGTCATCTCTGTTCACATTAAAAATATCTGTCAAGGAATTCTCCAAAATATTGTTAAATTCTTCTACTGTTGCATTTTCTTGAGGATGATAAGGAGTGATATTATGATGATACATTTAAAATTATTCAAGCATTGCCTTAATTGTACTGTTAATAAAGTGAGTCCCCTGATGACTCATCAATATTCTTGGACACCCAAACCTTGTCACTACCTATTCAAATAAAAAACATGATGTAGTCTTTGTGCTGCAATCCTTCATTGGTGTTGCCTCATCCCATTTGGTTAAGTATTCTGTCGCTGTTATAATATATCTTGCTCTTGATATTTTGGATGGTGGATTAATTGGACCTACAAAATCTACTTCCCACTTATCAAATACTTGCAAAGTGACCTGAGGTCTTAATGGTATCTCATCCCTCGTAGATGGATTCCCAACTCTTTGAAAAACATCACACTTTTGACAATATTCCTTTGAATCCTTGTGAACTTTTGGCCACCATAACCCTACACACAACATCTTTTGCGTGGTAGATTTTCCTGCGTAGTGTCCTCCAACTATGACTTCATGTGCCTATGTTAAAATGATAGGCTTTTCATGCTCCATCACACATCTTCTCAAAATGTTATCTTCTCCAAGCTTGTATAAATGACCCACAATCAATTGATAGTCTGCAACTCTGACCACCAAATTTTTCTTCTGCGCAGTAGTAAATTTTCTAGGTGCAAACCATGTACTCAAAAACTGAATAATGTCAGCAAAATACTCATCAACTATCTGTACTGAAAACAATTGTGCATTTGGAAAGTTGTCTTCCAAGTTACTGGTTTCTTCTCCATTAGTTATTCTGGATAAGTGATCCGGTCTTGCATTCAATCTTTCAAGCTTCACCACAACTTCAAAATAAAACTCTTGTAATAAAAGTATCCATCTGCATATCCTTCCCCCCCAAAATGGCTTATTAACTAAGCATCTGAGAGAAGAATGATCTGTAAACATTTTGAAATGTTTCCCTAACAAGTAACGTCTTTATTTCTGCAATGCATACACCATAGCTAATCCTTCTCTTTATGTAGTGTTATAGTTATGTTATAAATCTGATAACTTTATGCTTACAAATGCAATAGGATGATCTATATCACCTTCTCCTGGTTGGGTCAATACTTCTCCTAATGCTATTGCATATACATCCACATGCACATGAAATTATTTTTCCCAATCTGGAAACACTAAAATCGATGCAGTAACTATATGTCCTTCAAAATATCCAAACT
>ML811865.1:20384-38685 GCA_009831015.1 Picea engelmannii | reverse complement strand
CATATGGTAAGTGGTCACATGGACCATGGTATAACCAAGGGGGCTAGCTAGCGTAAAGACGCGTCGAGAGTACAGGGGACTTGTGCGCCATAACATTGAAAGGCGCCAAACCCCGACAGGAATTAAGACTGTGGTCTTGTGAACGTTGTGGTCGTATTGACCAGGACTTATCTCGAAAAGACAATACGCTAGGAACACATCGGAGAATCGGGAGTTCTGGGTACCTGGGCACTTCGGCACCGCAAACTCCGAAACCCCGACGAGAAGCTGTCGTATGGTCATACAGAAACCGGTCGTATGGATCAAAGGGTTAGCCACGTAGGGCTGAGACAACCAAGGGGTGAATCGGAGATCGGTGTTTGTAGTTGTCAAGATATCGTGGGTGTCAAAACCCCGATAGAAGGAACCCCGAATCCTGGTATAGAGTCAGGGATTGGCATTTCGCTAATACGGGTTTGTGGAGATTTCTCCTGTATGGGAGATTAACCCAAAATTTTTAAAAATTACGATAGTGGGTGTGTTACAATGACTAAGTGTACTCTTCAATTGGTGCACTGACTTCGGTGGTGGTAAGTTAACTATGACAACAATTTTAGAAGGATCAACCAACAGGCCCTGTTTACACACCACTTTCCCTAACAAAATGCCAAAAGGTGCGCTGAAAATATATTTCTTAATATTTAATGAAATATGACACTATCTACATCTTTCTAACATTAGTCTCAATACTTCAACATGGTCCTTCAATAAACTAAACATTGTTCAATCATCCAAGTAAACTTCTAAAACATTGTGACTAAAGTCCTTAAAAGCTACTACCACTACCCTTGAAACAATGGTTGGTTCATTCTTCAACCCAAATGGCATAATTGTATACTGAAATTATCTCAACTCTATAGAAAATGTGGTCTTATGTCTATCTTCCGGTGCTATTCTAATCTGATGATATCCTAAAAATCCATCTATAAATGAATAAAATTATTGACCCCCTATATTCTCCAAAACTTCATCTGTAAATGGGGTGGGAAAAGGATCATGTAAGAAATCATCATTCAGTTTCCTCAAATATACACAAATATTGATCCCTCCCTTCTTCTTTTCCTACACCACCATAAGATTGATTCTGATTCTTCCACAGGTTCTATGAAACCAGCTTCCAACATTTTGTCAATTTCTTCCTTCACTTTATCTTTGTATATTGGATTCAATATGTAAGGTCTCTATCTTATAGGTCTGGATTTGGCTTCAAGGGGATCTTCATCTCTCCTAGTTCACCTACTAATCCCTTCATCTATGAAAATTTCGTTGGGAATAAGTCACTGTACTCGCACAATAATTCCGTGATCCTTTCTACTGTTTGATTATCCCAATAATCTCCAATGATTTCCATCTTTGGGTTTTCTGTAGTTCCAATGTTTACCTTATTGATATTTAATGGTGCAACATGATCTTATAAATCTAACTTTGGACCTTCTACTTCCCTCTCTCCTTCAACTTTTTGGATCTGGATATTGCGCGGGTTATATTCTACTGGATCTTCTTCTTCTGCGACGTGATATCATTGTAGCAATTGTTTAACTATATTTATAGTTTGTTTATGATATTATAGGACTATTTCAAATTCTGGTTCTTCAAATATTTTGTCTCTTACCACCTTCAATGCTGTATCTATTTCTATACTCATGTTCAAAGGAAAATGTAACCACAAAATTCTACTGTATTTCTTCCCAATTAGCGTTTTTTCTGCACTGTTCTTGTTCTGTATACCAGTTCCTTGGGACGCCTTCTAGTGTATGAATAAAATGGTGTGGCCATTATTATGGTGGTACTAATCTCCATTGAACCATGCATCTCTCTACATGTTCTCTGGGTTGTCCAAAATCCATCATGTTTTTCCAAAGCTCTGTTCTCATTCTTTGAGCCAAATATAATATGCAATAACCTCTTGCATTGAAACCCTTTATTAATATTTGCCTTATGTGTACCCCAACAATGGGAAGGTGTAGCTTTTAAAGCAATATCTAATACTGGTAATCTATGATTTTCTACTACTTCTAATTCAAACTTCATAAAAAATTATTCGAATTCATTCAGACCATAAAAAGTAGGAGGCTCTCCTACTTCTGAACCAATCCATCTCAACACATGTGTCATTTTGGCACATCGTTTGGTGGATAATTCATGTAGTTGCTACTGCCAGTTATCCAGTCCTATGTCAGATTCTGAAGCACAAGAACTAATAATCCTCCAACTCAACATTCCATATGCAATTGGGTTGATATAATCCTCTTCGCGCACGGTAGTTTTGTATAACGGATTCACATCTTCTATAAGAATATTTTTTGTCACAAGTTCCACATACCTTCCTCCTTCTGATGGATCCAATGGTGAAATAAATTTGTAATCTCCAGATTCACATATCATCTTCCTTGTCTTCAAATTGATAATAGCCTGGTTATCAAAAGCCTAATTCAAACCCAACAATGTTGGATATGGAAAAGTATTATCTACTATGTCAATGACTTCAAAGTCTTCCATGGTGCACACACCTTCTATATCTACTGGAATTCCTTTCAATATTACAATTGGTACCACTCTATGTTGATTTTCTAACTTCAATTGAATAGGTGAATACCCCAATTTAGGTTCTCCCATAGCTTCCTAGGTATTCTTTGGAAAAACATTGACTTCTGAACATAAGTCTAGTATGACATCCCCCATATTGAAATATCCAATGTTTGCATTCAACCTGAATTCTCTACATGTTCTTCTCTTCTTCCATATTTGATTCACGGTCTTCACCCCTTCTTCCCCAGGAATACAGTTTTCTAAAAAAATCTGTAATATCTGTAAATAATTTTTATCATTCAACAACTTTACACAAGACCCCAAAAATTTTCTTAAGTTATTTGCTTGGTCTAAAGGCCACTCTTTGCTAGTATGATCAAATAATGGAGGCATTTCATACACTAGTATATTATCTACTGGCTTTTTTCCTGAAGTAGACGCAATATTTTCTTTCAGAATCTCCTGTCTAGCTTCTTTGAATATCTCTTTCTCTTTGTGCGCATAAAAATTCTGTTCAGGAACTGTATTCTTTCTAATCCACTGGTACTAATACTAATGCTTCTTTTTTGCATCTTCTCTGGTCTTGGATCCACCTCTAGTAACTATGTTAATATTCTTTCCATCCTATTCTCTATTTTCCATTGCAATCTATTGCACATTTTGATTTTTCTGGTTCCTCTTGTCTTGTATCTTTGTCAAGAATGTTGGTCAGTCTTCTATTTCATGGTATACTACACAAAAATACATACATGTCATAGGTGGTTGTGGGAAATCTCTGGCATAGTGTCCTTCTGGGAAATCTCTGGCATAATGTCCAGGTTTTTGACAGTTGTGACACACTACTGGTCCTCGACCTCCTCCAAAGCCTTTTCCTCCATGGAATCCTCCTGTGAAGCCTCCTCTGTTACCTTGATTATATCTGCACTGTATTATACTGAGGTCCCTCATTGTATTGTGACTGAGTATTATTGTACTAAGGTGGAGCTGCACAATGTTGTGTGGGATTATACTATTGTTTCCCTTGAAACTACTACACATTATACTGTGGTTGTGCTGTAAACTGTTTCACATTAGTACACTGTGGTTAATGCATGGGTTGTGCTACCATTAACTCAGCGTGCACCTTATATAAATATGATTTTCTCTCCTTCATTATCTCCAAGGATTTGTAGTGCTTGTCTTCGTGTCCAACTGACTTACAAAAATTACAAAATGTATTCTTCGGTACTATCTAATGCTTTTGCATTAGGGGAAAATGATAGCGATCATGCCCATATGTTTTACAAATATCACACCATGGTCCTCCTGAAGATAAAGGGTTTATCATACCCACTCCAATATACTACGCAAATAATGGACACTCATTCTTGTGATGCCCCTTTGTCCTGCACATTGTACACCAGACATCTTCCCTTTTATCCTTACCTTTATTTTGATTCAATTGAAATGTTAAGTTCTTTATATCTTGCCTCAACTCTTCCACAACTACATGTGTATGCTTATACTGGTTTTCTACTAGCTGTAAGGTTTCTTACAGAGCCTCAACCTCACTTTGAAATTTTTTCTTCCTCAAAGGATACTTCAAGTGTGGAAATAAAGAGTGAACAAACAAATGTCTATGATGCATATCAATAGTGTGGTACTTTAACTTACCTTTTAGTCTCTTGAACTTCTGGTCCACCTCCCATACCGATTCTCCTAGGTTCTACTTAATCTCTGTCATTTCATTCATGAATTGGTCCTTTGAGGCAATTTCCTTTTCACTTCTGTGATGGTTGTAGGTGATCCCATTGGATTATTTGCTGCAAGATCCATGTACCAATCTAATGAATGGTATTTGAATTTGATTTTCAACTGCACAACCTTTGAATCTTCATTTGTAATCTTCTTTTCTTCCCATATCTTCTCACAGATAAACAAATGCTTTTCTAGGTCATATGACCTATCCCCTAGCAACTTTGGTAACCTAATAGTTGGATATTGTCATTCCATTGTGAAGTTTATTATACTACCACCTCCGTGTGGTGTAGATACTTGAATGCTACTTGTTGAACTTGCACTTTTTCTTGAGTTTCCGCTGGATCCACATCCTGCAAAAATTCTTCTACCACTAATCATTTGCTGGTTAACTAGTTTTTCTTCTTCAGATGTCTTCGTTGCACATGGGGTTGTGAGTTACACACTAATTCATATCTGGAATGGAGAGCCTTCTTCTACGGTGGACCCATGAGCTCTGATTTTCCTCTCATATGTGGTGCAAAAGATATCCTCAATCTATCCCATGGCATGTAGATCCTCTACCTCTTCCTCATCGCTTTCCAAGCCCTCTCGCTCGGCTACTACCCTCTTATTTCTATTCATCTTATACTGGTAGGGTCGCCCGCTGCGTGTCACACCTACTTACCTTATGATTTACCTAGTATTTTCATCATCTGTCATGATGGGGTTCATTGATTCCTTCTTCTAGATACTCTCCATAGCCTTCTCCATATCTTAGATCTTCCTTAGTGCTTCCCCCAGCTCCCCCATGCACGCAGAGTGAGACAGCTATTTGATTCCATGGTCATCACAACTTTATCATGTAATAAGATCTTGATCGACATGTAAAGAGACCTAATGTACCTTTATTTGGGTCCCTTCAAGAAATCCTTCTCTACAATAGTATATGACTTCACTGTATCTACTGCAAAATCAATGATAAACCCTGCATTAATTCTATCTAACCAAAAATCCACTACACATGTGAATTTATAATTAACCCTTTCCAGTCGTGAAATATTATCAGTAGCCCACTCTACTGGCCTAATCTGATTAGTCGGATATGTATCCTTCAACCTTAATAACCACTCTTGTAATAAATATGGAAAGTAACATAAATATACTTCATGCAAATCAGTAAACACATACCTCTATAGATATTGGCACGGTGTATACCTGAAACCCTTATTATCTTTCTGCGCAAACTCTAGCTGCTTTGTCTCCAACCATCTTTCAATCTCTTGCTTCGTAGGATTACATGGCACAAAAATCCATTTTTACTACTACATATTCTTCATCAAAACCCTTCCCTACTATTCTTTTGAGTTCTAGCCAGAAACAAAACCATCTGTTGGATCTATGGGCTGACCCGGGTTCTACCTTAGTTCTCCAAAAAAACCCTTTTCACCATCTACCCTTCTGGTAAACCAGAAGGCTACACAACACACATAGTTCACAACAAAGTCTCACCTAAGATGACTTATGGGTGACTGCAAGATGTAGATGTCTGCATTCATGGAAGGGGTTGGAGATGTTCTTTTTACTTCTCTTGTATTTTAACATGCATTCTACCATAACATTCAACAGATCTACCATTTTATTCATTCAATATAATCTATTTTGCATACTCATTTTAGTGCGCACTGTAAATAAATACTAACAAATGCATTGATCTAACCATTCATTCATTATAAATCATATAAAATGAACACATCACACATAAAAACACCATTTTTACCATGGTTCACCCCCCATGGGCTATGCTCACAAAAATATTCTACTTTATTCTTTATTCCTCATCAAAATAGTGTTTCATACATTACATCATATGGTTTAAGAATGGTGAGGCTAAACAACGTCGCACCAAAATCGACAACTTGTGACCTGATCCTCAGTTATACTCCATAAGTCTCCACTAGCTCCTCAACTATACAACCAAAACTGAACATACCAAAGACTCAAGACGCAAAAAGGTTCTCCAAAATAGGCTCTTCTCATATGAGTTCCAAGATTGACACCTAGCTACCTCTTACATCCTTTATTTATACTACAAAAGATGGGTCAAAACCCTTACATTGACAAAAACCCTAATTCTAGGTGGACTCCACCTGTCCACTTTCTAACTTCCTTCCATGTGGTTGGTCTTCGATCCAACCGTTCCTTGTGCTGATCTTCCTTATTTTTTGGCGCAATGCTTCCTTTTACCTTTTTTGCATTGGTCTTCCTTTGTTTCTGGTGCACACTCCTTCCTTTGGTCTGTTCTGCCTCACTTACTGTATTTAACTCCCAAAATTTCCCGCTCCAACAGTTAGGTTCAAATTTGGCATCTTTAACATTTTCTTGAAGACTGAAGGCACCAATGAAACAAGAGAGCCACTTTGTAGAGGAATGGTTCTTCTATTCTGGATGAATTTATCAATGCACTAGGTGACGATATCTTTACTTTCAAAAACCTCAGGGACACAACGAACGAGAGCTATTCCTGATGTCTAGACTTTGTTACCATTTCTATTTGGAAGTGTTTAATAATACCAATATGCCCTCAACAAATGATAATTGGGATCCTCTTTGGCGAGTAGATTTAAGGTATCCCTGTAGAAATGATGTCTTCTTTAGGCCATCTTCAATAGGTTGAAAAAATTATCCATAATGCCGATCAAAACAGTAAAGTAATATTTTAAGTTAGATATTTGATTGATAACAATAACTTGAAATAAATGAGATTTACCTCGATAGAAACATCATTAATAAAGACCTTTTCAAAATTTAATTTAGAAGTTGAGTTTGTAGAGTTAACATTTAATTTTACTTGAGAAATGTGAAGAGGGAGGACACATCATGATGGGGTGGCGAAGTGGATAATTTCAAATGAGAATGCAAGTTCGTGAGTCTGCCTTGATAGAAAGAATGACCAAGTATGGATGATTTTTAGATGGACTTGTGAGAGGAGATATATAAATAAATGAAAAATATGAGTTTGCGAGTCTGCTAGTTTGTGAAACAAAAAATAGACTAAGTGTTGGGAAGAGGTCAAGAGAGAAAAGTGACATGTTGTGAGTCCGTGAGTCCACCAACCCGTGAATGAAAAATAAGCTAAGTATGGAAAGGGTGTAATTCATGGGGTAAGATATGACAATAAAAATTAATGAAAGGGAGACATACTTAGGGAAAATAGGGAAAATACAAGTGCATAATAATAAAAAGGAGGAAGAAGTTACGGGGTTCAACAACTGGCTCCAACTGTGGGATGATAAACCGCTATGGGTTACCAAGAATCGAGAATCTCAAGACCATATGTCTTAATGGATGGGTGATGGAGTCGAGATAGAGAGAATATAAAAAACAAAAAAAATTTTTATGTACAAAGAGAAAAGGAAATCTTAAGTGAAGAAACTCTTTAAGTATTTCCCGTTGACAGGAAACATCAACATCTTTCCCTTCATATCTTTCAACATATATGAGTTGAAGCCAAATTTTTTCTCAATAATATAAGGCCCAATCCATAGTTCTTCGAACTTTGTATTCATTGATGGATTCTCTTTTTCCTTGTTCCAGAGTAATACCAATTCACCTTTTTGAAATTTCTTAATTGTTGCATTTTGATCGGGTCATCGAGGACCGTTGATCTGACCTGATGGTTTTGGGGACTTGGACCTCAGGAAACAATATGAATTTTTGTGTATGTAGATACCTTCAGCCATAGGAATTTTTTGTATGTAGATAGGCTGCAGGTCTTTCTGTAAGCCTTCAGTTGAAATTAATATAAGGATCCACTTTTATTCACACAAAAAAAATAAAAAAAATTGTTGCACTTTGATCGAAATATTTTTTAACATTTCCTTGCCTTTGTGATATTTTCTTCAAAGCGTCATTTCTTTCTTCCTCCAATTTCAATAATTGATTTAATCTCTTATGCAAAGGGGAAATATCTTCTGAATCCTCAACATTTACTACATAGGAAAAATCATTCAATTCAAGGTTGAGTGGCATTTTGGATTCTTTTCCATAAACCAATACATAAGGGGAGATTCCAGTGTTGTCTTTTGGTGTAATCCTGCTTGCACACAAAGCATATATCAACTTCACATGCCAATTTTTCTGATTTTGGTCGATTGTCTTCTTCTGAATCTAGATCAATGTCTTGTTCGTATATTCTGCAAGCACATTTACTTGTGGATAGTAATTCGATGATTGCCCCATTACAATACCATACTCCCCACAAAAATTAGTGAAATTTGATCCAATGAAAATTGATCCATTGTATGTGATCAACTTCTCCAGTATTCCAAATCTTGACAAAATGTTATCTTTAAGAAATTTAATCAACTCCTAGGAATCAACCTTTTTCAGTGCCACTGCTTCCTGCAATTTCGTGAAGTAGTTTGTGGTGGTCATAATATACATATTCCATTTACTTGATTTAGGATTTATTGTTCCAATGACATCCATCCCCCATTGTGCGAATGGTTCTTCTACCAATATAGGTTGCAAATTCATTGCAGACCTCTTCATCTTTCCTAAGAATTTTTGACAGGAAATACATCTTCTTACCATTGCATATGAATCCTTGAACATTGATGGCCAAGAATATCTTTCCCTTATTATCTTATGCATTGTAGAAGTTGGTGTGAAATCTCCTCCACATATTCCTTTGTGAAACTCCTTTATCAATTATTGGGCCTTCTTTTCATCTACACATCTCAATAAGATGCCATCATAATTTATTCTAAATAATATATCGACAACCAACACATACTGATTTGACTTCATCTTCAAATCTCTTCCTTCCTTTGGAGTCATTGTGATAGGAAATTTCCTGGATCTTAAATAAAAGGAAATGTCTTTATACCATTCTACATTAGATATGGATTTTCTAAGTGAGATTGAAACCACTCCATTTAGGACATCACTGTCTGTAATTATTTTACACAATCCTTGTCCTTTGAACACCTTCAAAGGCTTGATTTCAACATCATACTCCTGATTTTAGCTAGCCAATTCACCCACTTCCCTTCTCTTAATTGTTGATTCAAGAGAAGTTTTACTAGTGAGGATGGAACATATGCTATGACACGAGAGTTCAAAATGTAACTCCAAAAATGCGCCATTGATTTTACGAGAGATCAATCCTGTTTCTCCAATTATGAATATCTTAGCTCATAGTCATGGAGGGTTTTACTCATAAAAATTACAGTAACTCTTCACCTTTAGTATTTCTCTACATGAGGACTGAGGCCAATTTTTTTTATGTAGGAAGGAATATATGATTAAATCTCACTTGAAATACAAACTAATAAGTAAAGGTGCAATAGTGATTTCTGGTTTGATATTATTGAAGAAATTATGAGGATATGAAGTCCACTCAAATCATTGATCCTTTTTTAACAATAGATTTATCAATTTGACAATACTTGCATAATCAGGGAAAAATCTCCTCATGAAATTTATTTTCCCAAAGAATGACTGTATCCCTTTCTTTGAAGATGGAGGATTGAGTTCGTTGATAGCCTTGATTCTTTCTAGATCAATGAAGATTCCTTCTTTGCTGACAATGTGTCTCAACAACTTTCCTTCATATACATCGAACACAAATTTCTTTGGATTTAGAGAGACCCCATATGACCTACACCTTTAAAAAAATTATCTCAAATGATGAATACGTTCTTCTCTTGATTTTGACTGAATAGTTAGATTATCCTGGTAATCTACCATAAATCTCTCTATCAAGTCTTTGAATGCGTGATCCATAGCCCTTTGAAAAGTAGCTCTAGTGTTTTTTAAACCAAAGGGCATGTTGGAATACACATATGTCTCCCAAGGTGTTATGGAATTTGTCTTAGGCCTGTCTTCTTTTGCAACTAAAACTTGATTATACCCAGAAAAGTAATCTAACATGGACATACAAGCACACCCAATAACTTGTTGAATAATAAATTCCATGTTAGGCAGAGGATAATTATATTTTATGCTTTCTTTATTTAAATATCTAAAATCAACACATAACCAAATTTCTCTAGTGTTTTTTTCCTCAACACCACTGGATTTGAGAGCCAATATGAATTTCTAATGGGATGTATAATTCCAACATTTTTTAATTTCTCCAGCTCCGCTTTTATCAATGGCTTCAACTTGGGATTCATCATTATAATTTTTTGCTTGAAAGGCTTTGTCCCTTCTCTTAATGGTATAATATGATGGAATATGGATTTTCCATATGCTTTAAGATCATCATAACTCCATGCAAATACACCAATATATTATTTGAATAAAGAAATATACTGGTCAATTTCTTCTGTTGTACAATCAATTCCAAGATTTACATATTTTGGGGAATCGTTAGTTCCAATATATTTTTTCTTTGTTTCTTGCACTTTTTGAGTTGATACTTCTTCTTTGATATTGTTTACTTGATCATCTCTTGTAAAACGAGACTTTGATTTTACACAGTCCTTTGAAATAGAGGCAACATTATTATCATTCTCCTCAAAATCATTTTCAAATACCTAAAGGTATTCCTAATTATTGGGCACCGAAGGTCTGGAAATTCTTTTAAGTTGAAATGAAATTTTACTTTGAATGTCATCTAGATTAGATAATGAAGTAGTAAGAGCTAATGAATCAGCCTTTTGATTTTTCTCTCTGGGGACAAAATGTATATTGAATGAATAAAAATATTTCATTAATTCATTTACTCTTTTGACATAAAACTTGAGTTTTTCCTTCTTAATTTTATATCTTTGAATGACTTGATTTATAATCAATTTAGAGTCTCTAGTTATAATCAAGTGTTCAATATTCATCTCTAATGATAGGATCATCCCTTGAATAAGTGCTTCATACTCTACTTCATTGTTAGTACATGGAAATTCCGATCTGATAGTATGTGGATATAAAACTTTATCATGACTTTTACCTACAATTCCAACCCCGCTCCCTGAGGTTGAACATCAACCATCAAATGACATTCTCCAATATCCAGTGAAAGAATCATCTTCTTGTTTCAAACTTTAAGATTTGTCCAAATAAAGTATAATGTAATTTACAATACCCACATCTATATAATCTTGCATCATTTCATTGTCATTATTTTTGAATGAAAATGGTTTTCTGGGCTCACGAGGAACTTTTAGCATCATCCCATATTTGTTTGGTAGCATCATTCAATTATCATCATTCATTATGTAACCACCTATCATTGAAGACCAATCTCTTGCAAGGAATAATCCATATGTTGGGGGAAGATCGACCACTATGATAGTGAACACGACGATAATATGGGGGGAAACAATAATCCAAGCATAGACGTCCTTGAATTCTCCATAGGCCAGTACTTTTCTGGAATCGGTTGCATAAATGATTTTGCATGTTTCATAATTTTTGGTACATCTCATACTGAGTTCTTCCATCACTTCCAAAGGCACAATATTATTCATTGCTTCAGAATCTATCAAACAATTGTGGATTACAACATCATGGTTTTCAATTGAGATATAAAAGGGTGGAACTTTTCCTCTTAACTTAAGAATTGATATAGTCTGATTTTGGTTTGGATTTGGAATAACAACTTCAATTCTTCCGCCTGGCTTATCTAAAAGTTTGAGAATGTTTTCCCTCTCCTGCGGGATTTTTACCACTTTTGTAAACGATAGGGTGATTCTTAATTTACTGACATCATTGACCACATTATATATCATTTGAGGGGTATTTACCATTCTTCACAGTTCACTTGATTTATTCTTCTGTTTCTCCTTGTCTTTTTCTTTTTCTTTTTCTTTTTCTACATTTTCCTTTGTTTTGGATTTATTTAATTGTCCCTATGTTTGGAAAACATTGTCATGCGAGATGGTATTTTATTCATCTTATTAAAATATGTACATAGATGTATTTCATCCATCCATATCTACATATTCAAGAATTTCTTCTTGAATATAGTCAACCTCTTGTTCAATAGTTTTTTCATCATAAGCTTTTTCGAGTATTAATGCATTGGGATTAGGTGCCCTTAGGATCCTCTGTTCTTGAGAATGATTTCTTCTTTGTTCTGGAACTGACATCCTTGAATCAGGAATGCAGTTTTCATTTCTTCTCAATCTAATTATTTCATTATGCATCTCCCTAATAATTATGTTCATTTGGGAAATCTCAATCTTTTGCTTTGTCTCTTGCGCTGCAATAGGGTCAATTTTAACATTTGGTATGGTTCCTTTGAAGAAACCCCCTCCGACTACTTGATTTATGAGATGGCGTGTTTTTTGATCCTCATTCTTCCTTTAACTTGATGCACCTTGATAAAAAATGGTCAATTATCTATTTGTCTTTGTACTTTTCCGAGAATAATATCAGGGTCATCTCCTGTTTCAAACATAATTTCTTCCATCTCTGTGTCCTTACCCATTTCTTCATCTAGGTTTTCAATTTGAGAGGATATAATATCAAACTTTACATTGGTAGGCATAAAATTCTTATAAAAATCGAGTATTAATGGAACATTTGGCCTTTTTTATTTTGGTATCTTATTCAATGTCTTATTGAATCTCAAATTAAAATATTGAATTCTTTCAATTTCCCTTAGACAAATTTGAGGAAATTCTGTGAGAAGAGTGTGATAAGAAACTGGAGGATCAAACATATTCAAAATCATTGTTTCATGGTCTTCAAATGACCCAATTGATCTTGCAGAAAGTGATGTGTACCATTCATAAGCTTGATCAATCAAGGTTTGGAGAAATAATCTTACCATCACATCATCATCTTCAATAAGATGGAAACCACAAACTTCTAAGAATAAATCTACATGTCTTTTTGGATCAATTGATCCATCCCCTAAGAATGTTTTCAATGTCCCCTTTGGAAGTATAGGGAGCTCATGCTGTTCTCCCCAGAGGTTCAGAGGAGAATCTCTTACCCTCCTCCTCGGGATTCTACACCTTGGTTCACGTATTTCTTCTCATCTCTCTTCATATCTTTCCTCTTGTATTTCTTCGTATCTTTCTTCTTGTCTTTATTCTCGATCACCCATTTCAGGACATTTATTCTTTTCTCCAACAAGACATTCTTCAACTTGCAATTGCTTAATTCTACTTCTGGTCATTGGCCCTTTATATTCATCCAACTTTAGTTTCTATTTTGTGCTTGAGCTCTTCAGATTTGTGTTTCGTATCATCTTTTTCTTCTGAGGATTTCTTGTTCTTCTTCTTGAAAAAGAATTTTCTAAGATATTTCTAACTCTTCTCGAGTTTGAGTTGTTTTTATTGTAAAATTATATAATTGATGCAAAATACTTCTCTATTTTCCCAATCCGATTTCTAATTGAGGTTGATTAGACTAAGGAAACATCATGAAAAAATTGTGGTTTAAAAACCAAGCTTTAAAATCGAGTCCCCAGTATGGTCGCCACAATTTTTGATGTTTGAATATGTTAATACCAAAAAGACAACCTCACGAGGATATAAATCTTCTGCATTTTTAGAGAGGTGGTACTTCTCTTTTTCTTATGGTCTTCATTGAAATTTCAGATCAATAATAATATAGGACTATGTCAAATAACATGATTCCAAGTCTTCAATGCTTAAGAAAATTCAAATGATGAAAAATAAATATATGTCTATAAAGAAAGTGGTTCCTGAGAAGTGGACCAGGAACTTGAAACATCACACATGAAAGAAAATACAAATGCAGATATCCTCACATCCATCATAGTTTAATAAAGATATGATCACATTCAACATAAAAATAAATGGTATATCGCATGAGATAACTTTGAAAGAGTATTACTTATAAAGATTAAAAAAAATATTTTGATAGATTGACTTCAAATATTTTATATTCAAAACTCAAAATTATAAAATATAGTCAAAATCAGTCCTGAATTAGTTCTCTAGGATTTCTCAAAATGGTAATGTCCATTATAGTGCTTGAAATTAAATGCGTTTGTCCATAAGGGACTCTGATTGGGGCTGCCGTAGAACATAAATAAATATTTACAAGAAAACTTTTGAAGAATGAAGGGGCAGAGTGGAACATGAGAAACAAGATCTAGAAAGAAGACAAGAAGAAGTTATCATAATTTAGTTATGCTTTTCTAATGAAATAATAAGTATAATTGGATGAAAATATGCCAAAGAGGGAAAATGTGATGTAGTATAGACTTACTATGATTGACTTTCTCTCTCCCTCTCTACTTGCTTGTAATCTTGCCTTTTGTACTTTTGTTCGTTGCGGTTATGTTGATGATTGTAACTTCTTTCATTGGTATTTCAGAAATAATGGCAATAGACTTTTTTAACCACTCTTTAATGTAATCCCTTAAAGTAGCAACAATTACTTCTTGTTTCACCTTGATATTAAACAATTCGTCCTCGATTTCTCTATAGTCGATAGATAAATTTTGCAACGTATTTTCAATATCTTCATTTTAATTAGTATATTCAATGATCCAACTATCAATTTCATCATATGTAAACTCAACTATGCTATGAAATTTCTAAACCGAAGCTTTCTTTAGGCCTTTGATTTATTCTTCAAACTGTTGTCAGGTAATGAACATTGAAATTGATATTAGCTTTGGGTCCGAAACTTCGATGGTGCTATCGTCAATATCCAGGCCAACAATATTTGAATACTCTTTCATCCTTTTTAGTGACACATCATTTAATTGACTCAATAATCTCCTTAATGTATTAAATCTTTCGATCCAACATGCCTTTAATTTCTTCACACGGCTATGGGAGGGAAACTATTTTTGTTTTCTTCTTTGGTCCATCATTGACGATACCTTTTCTACGAACATTGCAACCCCATCTGTGAAAAATCATTCATAATTTTTTAAGTCTGCATTCAAATATTCCTCAATATTATGTATTTTGAGGCGAAGAGAGGCACAACTTTTTGCCAAGTCCCATAATTCTAAAATTAATGACATTATTTTCTTTATATTTTCCTCGACGAAATGTCGAGTGGCCACAATCAAACTTGAAATTCCTTTAACTCTTGAATTTATCTATGTAATTCCTTGAATACTTTTGTCAGGTCGAATCATGGCAACCAAGGTAGCCAAAATAGGTGAAGGCATGAGGGTTTCTTCCAATTCCTTGATTCTTTCCTTTAGCCAAACATTTTATTCTTCCATATTAGCTATTGATAATTCCAATGCATCTCCTATGACCTTTTGAATTGAAGATAATTTTGATGGTAACTGTTTTGGGTGTCAATGGTAGATTGTGATTCCCCCCTATTACTCTTTGAGGTCTTTTCAAAAACAATTTTCTTTGAATCTTTGTCAAATGAAACATTGTGCAAAGAAAATGTTTCTTCATCAGAGAAGATTCCATCTTGAACAACTAATGCAGTGGGTTGTACATTTTCTTGGGCATGTTATTCATCATTTGGAAATCAATTTTTTTCAATATCCACATCCAAGTCCATATTATGAAGTAAAATGTCATCTTTAGGTACGTTTTGTTTTTCTTTTGACTTGTAATTTATGAGGGTTTTATAGACTTCCTTGAGGATGATTCCTTTCTTCATCATCACCAGAATTGTTGTTTGGGGTTTTCTTGGTTGGTCCATTGCAGTTTGAGGATTCACCTTAGGAAAAAGACTTCCATGAGAAATAACAAGTGACTGAGCATTTCTTTCATTTAAGGGTTTACCTCTTTGCTTGTGAACTTTTGCAGTACTCATGATGGTTTCTATGTCGCCAAAATATTTATTAACACCCTGAACAGGGGGTCATGAATTTCACCCTCTTCTTCTCCAAATATGAGCGTATTGATCATTGTGGGGCTGAGCCCAACTACTACCATTTGATCTCTTCTGCAAACTTAAAATTAAATTGGTTAAAGTAAGAGTCATACTCATCAATTTTGGGAATTTCTCTTAAGATAATTTCACCTACTTTCCAAGGCAGGGGAATGAACTATTTTTTCCTTTTCTCATAGAAAGAAGGAAACCAAAAATTGTACTTCCTCTCCACTTCTATGATAAATAATTTGTCAGGAACATAATAGGGGAGGTATATAGGATTTTCATGAGAACATAAAATCCTAATGATATTGTAGTTATCCATTTTTTCTAGAATTCCCTTTTTATCCAAAAAGGTTGATGCTTCCAATGAAATCTTGGAAGTATCTTCCCTAAAAAGTGATTTCTTAAAATTAGAGAAAAAATCATTGTAAACTTCATAAAAACAATGGAGAAATTTCTGCCTCCAAAGAGATTGATAGCACATAGTCACATGGTCAATCTTTGGATTTACCCTTTTTCCAACATTCAGACCTTTAAAAACATGACAATGCGTGATAGAAAATACCAAATACGATTCCATATAAAACAATTTCTCGCTTATGACAGTCAACAACTGTGCATAAATTTCATTCGATATGATATTTTCCCAATCAAAAACAACATCCTCATGAACTTTAAAATATAAAATATATAGAGCCAGCCAGGGAATAGTTGTTGTAGAACCCTGACCCATAATTCTAGTAAACAACTAAGCAATTTCTCGATAGGTGTCCTTTAAATAACTAACCTAAATTCTGGATAGGTCTTCTGACATTGCAACATGGTCTTGTAGATATTCTTGCAAGAGATTGATTCCATTATTTTTCCCTCTAAGAAATTTTTTGGCATCTCCTTTGTATGTTAGGTTTGGGTCTGGTAGATTTAACATTTTCTTGAAGATTGAAGGTGATCTATATTTATGAGCGGAACAAAATGAAACACTAATTTATAATATTAACACAGAGACACAATGAATAATAACAGAGATACAATAAAAATTGACTTGCATTAAATAAGAAATATGTTGAAACTGTAAAATGTAGACTGAAACAAGTTTGCTAGAATGGTGACAACTTATCTCTGAGAAGAGATGTGATGGCTACGCTCATTCACAAGAAGATGATTACAATGAGGTGTTGGGCTACGGATTTATAACATTTTCTTGCTGGTTCTTGAAGATATTGTTTACTCTCCTGAAGTCTTTTGTTAAGCATATCTTCTATTAGCATATCTT
Organism: Picea engelmannii; assembly: GCA_009831015.1. Lineage (NCBI taxonomy): Eukaryota > Viridiplantae > Streptophyta > Pinopsida > Pinales > Pinaceae > Picea > Picea engelmannii. Next base: position 21,341 of record ML811865.1, on the reverse strand, counting down.
CTGGAATTACACAGAGTTTTTAGTTGTCACATGCAACTATGTGGCTCGTCAATATGGTGTGCCAAAAATGGTGTCAATTGCAGAAGAAAGGAGGAGGTGTCCTGATATTGTCTTGATCAATGGGGAAGATCTTACACCATACAGAGCAGCCAACAAAAGGATAATGAATGTGCTCAGACAGTTTGTCACACTAGAGAGGTTAGGATCAGATGAATGTGGATTATATATCACATCAGAGACCATGAAACGTGCTGCATTAGGGGTGTTTTAGAACAACTTCATAGGTTTTGTAATTGAAAAAAAGAATCAACCTACTTATTCTGCACTTCTGAACTGTTATGTAAAAGAGAAAAATATCGAAAAGTCAGAGGCAACCCTGGAAAAGTTGAAGGAATTGGGGTTTGCTAAAGGTCCACTTCCCTTTAATGAGATGATAACACTATACATAAACACGCAACAATTTGAAAAGGTGCCTTCGGTGATATGGGAAATGAAGAAAAATGGCCTCTCACTAGATAAATACTCTTATAACTATTGGATGAAAAGTTATGTAGCTTTGTCAGACATGGATAAAGTGGAAGAGGTGTTGAATGAAATGGAGAGTGATGATAATGTTGATATAGATTGGAACATTTACAACACTCTAGCAAATATTTATATCAAGGCCAAAGTTCTTGACAAAGAAGAATCTGTATTGAAACAAATGGAGAACAAAATGAAAGAGATGGAGGCTAAGATGGCTCGAAAGGATCGACTTGCTTATGATCATTTAATTAGTTTTCATGCTAGTCTAGGGAATAGAGTAGAAGTATATAGGATTTGGAAATCTTTTGAATTGGCATTTCCTAAAATGACAAACATAAGCTATTATTGCTTGCTTTATTCATTAGTAAGGATTGGTGACATTGAGGGAGCTGAGGATTTTCTTAAGAAATGGGAATCTGTGAAAATATTTAA
>ML811865.1:0-13488 GCA_009831015.1 Picea engelmannii | reverse complement strand
CTCCTGAAGTCTTTTGTTAAGCAAATGGCATTCTTTCTGTGCTATTCATATTCTGTTACACATATATGGGCCTTGGAGCACAACCGCTCAAAACACAAGATAATATCCCAATATGTGCTTCAATCATTGGACAAAAGCTTGCTATGCATTCATTGGAGCTTGGCCCTGAATGGGTGAAGGAAAGGGTTTAAAAACAAAGATATAATGTGGATGCACTGTCACCTCTTAGTGCAAATGCTGTAAAGGGCAGACAAGGAGTAATTTATCTCTGGAGCAAAGTTATCAACTGGTGCTTCTGATGATGTTGAAGTTGTTAAATGGTTTGCAAAAAGACATGGGGTTATTATTATCCCCGGTAGTGCTAGTGGAGAAACAGGGTATGTTTGTGTTTTATTTGGGAATGATTTCTTCTTAATTTTTCAGGTAGAAGATCTCGACAATATTATTCAAGATGTGCAAATTGTTAAGATCATCATTTACTTCAGTTTCTGGGGTTATTGGGCAATATGCAAAATGCCAGCCATTATAAATACCAAGATAAGTTTGACTCTGAACAGCTAAACAGAGTGCTCTGCGATTTGAGGAGTTGGACTTTGAATCGTTGGCTCTCAATAGCTGGCATCAAGCATGTATAACGCAAGGAAGAAAATCGTGGAACGATTGGCTGTGTAAAACGTGTCTCAAAACGTTTCTAGCTGGCATCAAGGATTTAAATTCGTGCATGTGTAATGCAGGGGGAAAAACCGCTTGTTAAGCATCAAAACATGTGTGCTGGACTATCATTGGTTCTCAACGAACACTCAACAGCTGGCATCAAGCATTTCACATATATAGATTCATGCATAACGCAGGGAAACCGTTTGTCAAAGTTTATGTAATTTCATGACACAAATACAGGAAATCTTGAAGCGTTGATTATGAAAAACGTATCTCATTCCCCTGTGGTACTCTTGAAACCGTTTTGTAAGTCCTTATTCATCGAGGGTGAAAATCCATGCATTTCCAGAGATCTAAAACGTTATTTAAAGAGATGCTATGCTCGAGAAAGAACATAGAAATGATGTAGAGAAATATGCAGGGGGGATCTGAAACGCGGCTATGCTTGAGAAGGGAGGAGATATGGAGCATAGGGTAGAAGAATAGAAGAATAGAAATCTCCAGGCACTTGTACTGTTCTCATTTTTCAATAAAATAGTGAGAGTTTCATCAACACGATTTCTGTTATTGCCATTTTGGTGTAGGGTTTTCATTAACATGATTTCCTTTATTGCCAGTTTGCTGTTAGTTATATTCAATATGCATTGAGTGAGCCAGTCTATGGACAGAGAAGGCAGGGCCCCCTTCGATGGAAACAGAGCTGTGTAGATTGCATTTACAATAGACATCATCTTTCAGCCGTTTTCTCATTGGTTTAATAGAACATAAGTAACATTCATTTAATTCCAAGAGAGGGTTAGCATTCCAAGATTTAAGTTTAATGTTATCTTTTCAACCATCGATTTCATCTTTCAGTTTTCATGTTCAGACTGCTTAACATTCAAGAACTAGCTAGGATGTCTCATGAGATAGAGAAGTTTCCCTTGATTACAGTAGAGGGTTTTGATTACAGTAGAGGGTTTATCTTTTACATGCATATACAGAACAGTACCGGTTAGTACAGAGTAGTACAGAGCAAAGTAGGGTACAGTAGCTCCTTCCAGCGAGTTTCTTTTAGTAGTTCAGAGATTAGTTTGGCATCCTTTAAACCCCCTCTTCAGCCCTGCATTTCCTGTGTTGGTTCCTCTAAGTCTACCTTCCCGAGTTGACAATTAAATGTTGATTCATATGGTATATCTGCAGCTCGACATGAGGCTCTGAAATATTTTTTACAATAAAAATGAATTCCAAAAACATAGACATCCAAAAACCTAACCCTAGAAGATGAAGTGCCAAAATTCACGTGGGCCTCGTTGGGGTAAGTTGGTACATCAACTTCCCGAGGTCTTAACTTTTGCATACGATCTCCATTTTAGGCGCACGATAGCCCGTTGGAAAGGTCTATCCGAGGAATACACATTATGCCATAAAAATTTGAATTTGTTCATAATTTAATTGTGGCGATCCCTAAAAATGTTGTTTAGGGCCTAAAAACGACCCTGGAAGTTCACGGTTGGAAAACTAGGAAAAAAATGCCAAACTAAGAAACTACCAAGATGAGCCAGTTGGAATAGGTGGGTGGTCACCAATGTCCATATGAATCAATCCTCCCCCATTAGGAAGCAATGGTCTCCATTGCATTGAGTTCCCCCATAAGATGAGGAAATTTCTACTGAATTTGGCCCCGGGTGAGCCACTTTCCTTGGTGCAGGAGCTGCCCTACTTTGACAACTCAATAAAGATGGATCCTCTGCTGGCGAGTTCCCTTGAACCATGTCCATGATATGATCAATGGATGCTTGTTCCATGCAGTCAGGGTTGAGTTATGTTGGTGTCAACTGTTCTACTATCTTTGAGGTGTACAATAATGGTGGAAAATAGGGCCAAAGGAGGTCCACATTAAATACTGGATGCAATCCAAGGAAGGGGGTAATGTTGAGCACAAAAGAATTAACACCCATAACCTTGGTGATGGTGTAAGGTCCATAATAGAGTGGACAAAGCTTTCGTTGGGGCCCCATAAGGCGTTCCTTCTGCAAGTGCAACCAAACTTTATCTCCCACTTGAAACTTGTGTGGCACCTAATGTTGATCATGGTGCTGCTTGTACTTGGAATTGGACTTCTATAAAATATATTAAACCTATTGGCAGATGTGATGATATGTCAATGAACTTGGTAGGTTTTTTGACTTCATTTTGAGCATGGGACGAGTCTTTCTGGGTGTCCGCAAGGGGTAGTGCAACATCCATGGGACCCAATGGTTGAAATCCCAACCCCACCTGAAAGGGCCGATGGCCAGTTGAGCTATGTAGTGCTCTTTTGTAGCTGTGATGAACATAGGGAAGACTCTCATCCCATGTGTAGGGTTTCTTAGAATTATACATGCGTAGGATATGCACAATCATTTGGTTGACGACCTCGGTTTGACCATTTGTCTGGGGGTGGAAGGTAGTGGATTTGGTGAGTATGGTGTTCAAAAATGACCAGAGACTCGACCAGAATGTGACGAGGAACCAACTGTCCGGATCTGAGATGATGGATTTCGGTATCCCAAAATGTACCCATACTCATTCGAATAAGATATTGGCAGTGGCCTCTGCTGAGATTCTCTTCTTGCAGGCAACCACAATCCCCATTTTAGAAAAACAATCAACCACCATGAAAACACATTCATTTCCTTTCTTGGTTGACAGAAGGTCCGAAATGTAGTCCATCAAGATGTATTCCCAGGGAATTTCATGAGTAGGTAGAGGGGTGTACATGCCTTGTTTCTTAATGGTCTATTTGGAAATGACACAGGGAGTATAAGGCCTGATATACTTGCTCACATCCTGTCAAAGTTTCAGCCAATATAAATGTTGTTGCAACACTACCACTGTCATTTCGACGTTGAAGTATCCTGCCACCCAATTGTAGTGGGATTCCCAAATCATCTTCACTTGTCCGCTTGATGGGATGTAGATATGGCCCAGATGGCACAGTATCGCATCCTGAAGATGGAAATCAGTGAAAATTGTGTTTGCGCCCAACATCCGGTAGGTGTCAGAGAAGTCATGATCTCTGTCATAGAGTTGGGGCCACTCTAAGGTCTTGTGGCCACAAGAGTTTAGCACCATGGTGAGTATTGCAACTGGAGGGTGGATGAGGAAATCAACAACACAATTGGTGCTTCCCATCTTATACTTGATGTTGATATGGAACTGTTGTAAGTAGGTGGACCACTTCTGATGGTTGTCATTCTGCAATTTCCCTCTGTCTGCATGAACTACAATGGATTATGATCAGTGTGGATGACTGTGTCCTTCCCGAGAATGTAATGCCTCCATTGGAAGAAGGATTTCACAATGGAGTACATTTCTTTGTTGTAAGTAGGGTACTTATAGACAACATCTAATAGTGTGTCATTATGATAGGCCACAAGGTGTTTGTGCTGAGTGAGAACTGTGCCCACAACATAGTTTGAAGCATCTGTGTTGATCTCAAAGGGTTGTTGCAGGCTGGGTAATGAGAGAACTAGGGATGAACACAAGAACTGCTTCAAATCATCGAACACCTGTTGTTGCGACAGACCCCACATGAACTTTTCATTACCACCATCCTTGGTTACTTTATTGAGGGCCCATGCAATATGGGAGAATCCCAACACGAACCTGCGATAGAAATTAGCAAGGACCAAAACGATTTGAATCTTAGTGAGTGTGGTTGGGGATGGCTAGTCACAAATGACCTGGATCTTGGAGGGATCAACATGCACCCCATGCTCTTGAACAATGTATCCTAGGTATTGGACCCTGTCCATGCTGAAGGAGCATTTTTCCAAATTTGCGTATAGCTTGTACTGTTGTAGAGTGTGCAGAACCTGCTGAATATGCTGCAAGTGTTCCACCCAAGTCTTGCTGTAGATGAGGATGTCATCCAGATACAACACCACAAAAGAATTGGTGAAATTCCATAATATATAATCCATCATCCTCATGAAAGTAGGTGGGGAATTTTTCAAACCAAAGGGCATGACCAACCATTAGAAAAGACATTCTTTGGATTTGAAGGCAGTTTTCCATACATATGTCTACTCTATTGGGCCCCAATGGTATCCAGACTTCAGATCAATATTACTGAAGTATTTTTCCCCTTTAATCTGGTCCAGGAGATTTTTGATTTGGGGAATCAGGTACCGATTCCTGACTATGATTTTATTTAGGGCCCGATAATCAATGTAGAGTCACCAGGTCTTGTCTTTCTTCTTCATAAGCACGATTAGGCTTCCACATGGTGATGAGATGGGTTAGATGTGCCCCTTTTGGAGAATTTCTTGGAGATGATGCTTGATCTCCTCATTTTATAACAATGAGTGATGATAGACTAGCCCATTGGGTAGTGGCGTGTTAGGGGTCAGATCGATTGAATGCTTGACCTGACAGTATAGAGGTACCCCAGTAGGTGAGGAAAAGATGTCTTTGTATTCTTCCATGACCTTATCCACTTGATTTTGTTGCGTGGAGAGATCAACCGCAGATACCATGGATGTGGTTACAACCTTTCACTCATTTTGAGAGTGAATCACGAAGAAGACAACTTCCTCGTCTGAGAGATGACCTTCCTGTATTTCTTGGAAGATATCAAGGAAATGGTAGTAGGTGGGACTATCTTGGGTATCCTGTGCAATTTCCTGTTCAAAGTAATAATAAAATTACAAGGCCTAGACTCATATATAGCATGGCATTTCCATAAATAAGGTTGGCCCAAAATAACTTCACAAACTTCAAGGGGAACGACATCACACAATACATCATATTTGAAGGGCTTGATGTTGTAGGACAAGCGACATTTTTGGCTGACGTGGAGATATCTTCCTTGGTAGAGCCAACCGATGGTGTATGGATGTGGGTGCAACATTGTCGGAAGGGACAACCACTTGAAAACCTCTGCTAAGATGAGGTTCTTTTGGCTACCACTATCAACGATGAAGTGCAGTGGATTACCCTTCACCCACATATGTGAATGGAAGAGACGCTCGCCTTACTCTAGCTCATTAGGTTAACCGGGGTGGATCTTGGTGGTAGAAATGGTGGCACTGGGTTCTGAGTAAATAATCCTTCTCCCCTTTTTTGGTTTCGAATCTGTTTTGAAACCCACATTTGCTTTAGAGGCTTTCATCTCTGCCACCAATGACTACTTTGAGCGACAATCAATGATGTTATGCCAAAGGCTCTTATGGAAGTCACACCACTTCCTGGTGTCTTTCTTTGTCTTTCCATTGTCCTTCTTTGTTTGTGGATTAGACTGGTTTTCCTGAGGTTGTCCATATTTTGTTTTCTTTTTGTTCTGTGGGTTGGGGCCGTCCTTTCTTTATTTCTTCTATGAGGAGTTACCAGGCCCAAACTTCTGCGTCTTTTGTTTAAGCTTTTGCTTGATTTTGACAACATATCAATAGGTCACACCCAAGGAAAAAATGTCCAAAAAATCCATTTCTATCTGGATGTATCTACGCAGACTGTCGCGGTACTTTAGCACCAGATGTCACTCAGAATATTTGATACCCATATTTGTGCACAAGGTATGGAAGACATTGGTGAACTTTGGCACTGTTTGGTCTCTTTCCTGCCACAGTGTGGTCCATATTTTATACAAGTCTTCATAAGTTCCAATAGGGTAGCATTGTTCCTTAATAGCAATCTTGAAGGAACCCCAATTAGGTGCAACTGCAAATAATGTGGATCTCTCTATTTCCTTTTTCTCACAAAAATTATCCCACCAATCTTTGACATGGGGGATGGCCTTGAGGAGCACAAATGTAATCTTTTCTCTATTGGAAAAGTTGTGGACAGAAAAATACCCTTCTAGAAGGTTTAACCATTTATCTACAAAATTCACATCTATTTTACCTTCAAATATAGGAATATAAAAATTGATCTGTACCTTGAAGGGGTGGTTCCTCCACTTGAGGTAGATGCGTCTCCTATCGACAACAATCAAAGGATTTGTGAAAAGTTGTCCATCATCTTGTTCCTCTATCGCTCGAGGGATTCCTCAAGTAATATTTTGAAAGGATCTCCTGTCATATCACCTTTGTTTTTTCCCTCCATGGAATCTTTCTTTGGAATGCGAGAGGAGTTTTCCTCGAGAGAAACAAGCTCGAGACCCAACTCTCTATACCCTTACCTCATCGGGGACATGCACTAAAACCCACAAGGAGAAGACTGATATGATACCACTGATCCGAGTTTATGAGCAGAATGAAATGAAACACATATTTATAATATTAACATAGAGACACAATGAATAATAAAAGAGATACAGTAAAACTTGATTTCTATTAAATAAGGAATATGTTGAAACTGTAAAATGCAGACTGAAACAAGCTTGCTAGAATGGTGGAAACTTATCTCTGAGAAGAGATGTGGCGGCTACGCTCATTCACAATAAGATGAGTACAATGAGGCTTTGAAATCCTTTTTACAATAAAAATGAATTCCAAAACCCTAGACATCCAAAAACCTAACCCTAGGAGATGAAACGCCAAAAGTCATGTGGGCCCCATTGGGGTAAGTTGGTACATCAACTTCTTGGGGTTGTAACTTTTGCATACGATCTTCGTTTTAGGCACACGATAACCCGTTGGAAAGGTCTACCCGAGGACTACACATTATGATATCAAAATCTTAATTTTTCTATAGTTTTATCATGGAAATCTCTAAAAACTTTGTTTAGGGCCTCAAAACAGCCCCAAAAGTTCAGGACCCAAAAACTAGGAAAAAAATGCCAAATTGAGAAACTGACAAGATGATCCAGTTAGAATAGGTGGTTGGACAACGATGTAAATATGGATGAGAAGGCGTCATTGAAATAAGAGATCTGCTTTGTAGAGGAATGATGCTTCTATTCTTCATGAATTTGTCAATGCACCAGGTGACAATATCTGTACATTCGAAAACCGTAGGGACACAACCAACGAGAGCTATTCTTGATGTCCATACTTTGTTATTATTTCTGTTTGGAAGCATTGAATAATACCAATATTCCCTCAACCAATGATAAGTGGGATCCTCTCTGGTGATTAGATTTAAGGTATCCCCGCAAAAATGATGTCTTCTTTTGGCCATCTTCAACAAGTTGACAAACTTCTCTATAACGCCGATAAAAACATTAAAATAATCTTTTACATTAGATATTTGATTGATAACAATAACCTGACATAAATGAGATTTAGCTCGATAGAAACATCATTAATAACGACCTTTTCATAATTTAATTTAGTAGTTGAGTTCGTAGAATTAGCATTTAATTTGACTTGATAAATGTGAAGAGGCAGGACACGTCACGATGGGGTGGCGGAGTGGAAAATTTCAAATGAGAATGTGAGTCTGCAAGGCCAACATGATAGAAAGAATGGCTAAGTATGGATGCTTTTCATATGAACTTGTGAGAATGAGATATATAAAGAAATGAAAAATATGAGTCTGCGAGTTTGTGAAATGAAAAATAGAATAAGTGTTGGGAAGAGGTCAAGAGAGAAAAGTGACATGTTGTGAGTTTGTGAGTCTGCCAACCCACAAATGAAAAATAAGCTTAGTATGGAAAGGGTGTAATTCATGGGGTAAGATATGGAAATGAAAATTAATGAAAGGGAGACATACTTAGGGAAAATAGGGAAAATACAAGTGTAGAATAATAAAAAGGAGGAAGAAGTTACAAGGTTCAACAGACCTTGAACCCTCTCAGCCAACTCTTACTCCAAACGATGATAATGAAACCAAGTTAAAAGAAAATAAGAGTAAGAGACATTGCAATTTTTGTGAGTGAGATGTTCATATAGAGTCTAAATGTTTTAAGAATATGGAAGCCTTGGAAGTATAAATGAAGAGGAACAACATCACTCTATATCTTTCTTCTTTTAACTCTTCTTCTCATGGACACACACGTTTTTCCTCTAGTTTTTCTTTCAATGCAACATCTACTACTTCTTCTAATGAGTTCCTTATTGATTCTAGATAATCTTATCATATGGACGGATAAAACCATATTTTTTTCTCTTAATGAATGTAATACCAACCAATTATTTGTTGGTGATGATATAACTTTTAGTGTTGTAGGGTCTAGAATAGTTTAAGATTATGATCTTCTTCCTCTTCACAATCTGTGTAGAATAATATTTTCTCACTACACTTATGCCCCTTACTATACTTTTTATCACAAATGAAACATAGTCCCTTTTATCTTCTTTCATCCATTTGTTGAGGTGTCAACATTGTGGGTTGAGTGAGGTTAGGAGAGGGAACATGGTGCTCTCTATAGTTGTTAGTGGCCACCCTTCTAGTAGCCATATTTTTACTTTCAATTTTCCTTGCCACACTAAAAGAATGCTCCAAGGATTTAGGTTCCAAGATACACACCTCATGTTGAATGCTCTCCTTCAAAGTGCCCATAAGGAGATCTAACAAATTATTCTTTGGAATGTTTTCTACTTTGAGACTCAACTTTTGAAATTGCTAAATGTTGTCTATAATTAAACCTCTTTGTCAAACATTTATCAATTGATTAAAGAATGTGTTTCTCTTAATATCCCCATAATATGCTATTAATTCCTGTGTAAAAATGGAACAAGTGAAACTAGGATCCTTTCCCATTCACAAAGCCATTGGTACTAGACAAATTGTCAGGCTCTAAATACAAGGATGTAAGAATTAACTTTTGTAAAGTTCGCACTTGGTGTAGATGAAATAATTGATCCATTTGAAATATCCACGTTATAGGATATTTACCATCAAACTTTCTCATGTATTGATCTTGGGAATTAAGTAGTTCTTTTGTCCCAAGTTGAACCCTCGATAATACAGATCTTGGAGTGATGAATGATAATGATTTTGGGTCTCAATATTCATGTTCTCCAAATGTGTTAATATCTTCCCCATATGTGACTGGGGTTCAACAATTTTGTTCTCCTTATTTTCATGATTTCCTTGGGTCACAATATCACTTTTAGGGAACCTCGCATCTAGGGTATGTAAGAGCATGGCTTCCATGGAATTTTGTAATTGTCCCATCTTTTGATCCATCAATTTTCCATTTTATCTTCAACTTCCATCTTTTGATCCATCCACTTTTCCATCTTTTGATCCATAAACTTTTCCATTTTATCTTCAATTTCCATATTAAGGGTTTCTTGCGAACGTTCTAAATCAACCTTTTTTAACACATTATCACCCATGTCATTAAATTAGTTCCTCAATTGGGATACCTAGTTCCCAAATTTTTCACATTCTTTAGGAGTCATGGACGAGCTCTTTGGAGGTTTTGCAGGTGTATAATTGTTTACACCACCTCTTGCCACGTGAGCCAAAAATAATATTTACTTAGATTTATCCTCTATTTTTTCTTTACCACACCTTTTGAATCACCTCAAATAGATCTTCCAACAAAAAATTATGCAAGTTTCGATTTAAAATACCTTTTCTAAAACCTTGATTTGGAGACTGTTTTGCAGGTTGGCCTTGCATTTGAGATAGCTATGAGATTTTTGCACATTGTCTAAAATTTTGTTACATGGTATTTTGATATGCATTCTTTGCAATTCCATAGGTTTGACTAAATTTTGATGTGCCAAGAAAACGTTATGATAACTTTCCCAAAACTTGTTGATTTTGGTCTTTTCAGGAGAGAAAACTTATATGGTCTACTACATCTCAAATTTTCTAGGTATGACTATGAAATTTGGATCAAATTATAATGTGACCTGTCTTCTTTACAATGGAACTAGTGGCACTCAATTTGGACTTTTCTAGCTTCAAGTATGATTGTTTTACCAAGAACACCTATAAGATTAGTTTCAAGACTAGTCAAAAACTTTATTTTTCACAACTTGTGTTTCCAAAATTATAGCAAACCAGATCTTGAAATTTTGACCCAATGTACTTCAATATCTCCTCTCTATAATGGAAATGGTAGAATGACTCATTTGAAGGAGCCAAACCAAGGATCATATACTCTAATACTATATGTTACAGACCAAACACCAAAATAGCATAAAAATAAAAATAAAATTAACTCCAAATATTGAGAATGAAAGACACAAATGAATGAGAAGCCTTTTCTAGGGGACAACTATCTTTTACAATATAACAAATGCACGCACAAGATGAAATCATCTCTTATACTAAGTTTTATTGATATATATAGAAAAACAAATGATACAACTACAATTAAGTGATGTAACCAACCATTAAAAAAACATAACATAACCAACCAATAAGAACAACACTAATATAACAATAAAATTGTAATAATTCTCTCTCTCTCGATAAACTCCAAATACATCTAACCATCTATACCATATCCAACACTTTAATTTAAAATATACAATATAATTTAAAATATACAATATAATTTAAAATATCAAATTTTAATTAGATTGTTAGCATTTCTATACTTTACATCCTATTAATAAATTCCTTATAACCCCAAAAATTCTTGATACATGTAATTATGTAACTATCTCACATACTTATAATATAAAATATAAAATTTTAATTATATTATTAGCATTTCTATACTTTACATCCAATTAATTACAAATCCTTATACTCCAAAAACTATCCTATACTTTCAAAAATAATAAATTACATGTATTTTTTTAAACCCAAACCATACTTTCAACACTAATAAACTACAATTTTTTTTAACCAAAACCTTTCCCTATATTAGACCAAAGAAATAGAAAATTCATCTTTATGACAATGACATGTGCAAAACTGGCCAAGTAAAACCTTTAAACACCCTAAAAATCTCATATTTTAATATTGTAACACCCTAAAAATCTCATATTTTAATACTGTAACAAATCATAGCAACTTGTTACCACTTCTATTTTAATCAATAAGAAAATGAACAACTTATTACACCTTGTTACCACTTATATTTTAATCACTAGAAAATGAACAACTTATTACACCTTATAAGGTAATTACTAATAAAGTTAACAAGTCATCAACATTTTCTCCATTAACATTTTCTTCTCCATATACACAGGAACACATTTTTTTCAACTTGAAAATTTCTCATTATATATAATTTGTATTCTAAAACACGAAGTTATAGTCTCAATTACAAATATTTAGATAATAACTTTCTCCTTTTGTGAAAATTAATCAATCAAAATGAGAAATTTATAAATGCATGAATTAGATATGTGTTTTTCAGTAGAGGAAAAAGACTGAAGTAGATGCAGTGTGGGCTGCCAAGAGTAAGAATCAGATGGATGATGTGAGCTATGATCAAAATGGATTCCTTTTTTTTCAACTTGAAAATTTCTCATTATATATAATTTGTATTCTAAAACACGAAGTTACAGTCTCAACTACAAATATTTAGATAATAACTTTCTCCTTTTGTGGAAATCAATCAATCAAAATGAGAAATTTATAAATGCATGAATTAGATATGTTTTTTTCAGTAGAGGAAAAAGACTGAAGTAGATGCAGTGTGGGCTGCCAAGAGTAAGAATCAGATGGATGATGTGAGCTATGATCAAAATGGATTCCTGCTTTTATAACTAGAATGCTTGCATAGTTGATCTTATCACAGAGAAAGAAAGAGAGGTGGGTCCTCATGGCCATATTTCCAGTGATGATAAGTGATGATCCCCATTTTTTCCTGGAGCGCAAGCTTAGAGAGTAAATCAACAGATTTGTTGTGTTCTCTAAATATGTGGCTGTAGCTGATTTTTTTGAAGTATGGTTGTAGATGCCTTATTCTGTCCTTCCAAGCCAAGAGAGAGATTGCTTGGAGTTTTCCCCTGCCGCATAACCACTCGATGAAAATGTCAGAATCTCCAAGAACCTGAAGGTTTTCTATGCAGAGTCTAGAAGCTAAGTATAGTGTGGCCCAAACACCTAAAAGTTCTTCCCTGGTGTTGGTGCCTAGGCCACAGTTGAAAGTCCATTTGTAGTAGGTGTTGTGTGTGATTTTTATTAACTCTCCAGCTCCACTCAGAGATCCATTGGTGAGTGCAGCTCCATCAAACCAAGCTGTTGGGATGTCATCAAGATTTGATGCCATTAATAAGCATTGAAATATATTCTTTGTAGCAAGTATATCATTCCAGGCATTGTATATTCCAAGTGCTTTATAGGCTGCTGTTGTTGTAGACGGGATCCCATTCTCAAATATGGTATTGTTCCTTTCAAGCCAGATTGTCCAACAAATAATATAAGAAATATGCATATGCTTGTGCTCTTTTTGCGCTTAGGTTTTGAAGCAGTCCGGAAGTGAAATTCCATCTCAGGATGATGAGAGATTAAGCATCAAAGTAGTTTTTTTCCAAACCCCATCTTGTAAAAGAGAAATCTATAAAGAGGTGGTCTGTTGTTTCCAAGTTTATACGACAGAGGTGGCAGAATCTTGGGCCAGCTCAGCCTTTTTTTTGCAGAGTGCCCCAGTTGTTTAACTTGTATTCAGACAACAACCAGGTGAACAATTTAACCTTGAGTGGGATGCGCCAGGTCCATAATCATTTTTTCCATCCTGTGATATTAATATGCCAAAGTGTATTGGAAATAACATAATAAACATTTTGTGCAGTTAATTTACTTGAGAGGTCGCCCCTCAACCAATGAAGTTGATTCTCAGTTCCTGTGAGACAGATACCCAGATGCATGAGTGCTATCCGGAAATTGTTCCATTCGCAACTTAAAACGGGATTGAGTGTAATGCCCCCCACCTCTTAGAGAGGTGATGAGGAGACTCAGTGGCTTGGGCACCCCCACTAGGTCATAGTCTCACACTGAGGGGGGGAAAAGTCAAGAAGTTAAAAGTTATATTTTTAAGTTGACTTAAGAAAGGAAAAGGATAAAGGA
>ML811864.1:135627-151679 GCA_009831015.1 Picea engelmannii | reverse complement strand
GTGAACCAAAATTTTAATAGTATTTAACTTATTATTTTCCCACTCGTTTAATCCCTTGTTTTTCCTAGAGTCTTGGTTATTAAGTTTATTCTCCTATTTTCTATAAATCGACAAAAACAATTAAAATAAATTGAATTAGCTTGTTCGAAAAATAAAATAATTAATTAGAAATATACAAAAATCTACTTGTTTCAATGATTTAAATAAAATTGAAACTAATTTAATTATTGTTTCAGATCAAATCCATTTAGAAAAAGATGTTGGAGAAAATGATAGTCGCGTTGACATGTTTTTGACTATTTAAAGTTTTTTAATGATTGCAGTTATTATACCACATTGACTGGATAAAAATAATGAACGTTGTTTATATATTTTTACTCAAGTGAATGTGTTTCATGAGTAATTATGATATAGTGAGCCAATCAAACACTTAATTAATTTTTAGCCTTAACTGTATTCAGAATCCAAAACTTTGACCATAAATCCATGCACACATCAACAAACAGTTGTTAAGAATCCAAAACTTTGACCATAAATCCATGCACACATTAACAAACAAGTGTTAAGAATCCAAAAATTTAACCATAAATCCATGGACACATCAACAAATAGGTGGAATGACATGCAAATTAAACTAATTGACATGGAAGATGATATGTCTTTGAAAAGGCTCATATATTATCATTATTTGAATCTTCATGTTACCAGATTATGTTGACTCGTGGCATTGTGAATTGATCCTGGATTGGGATGCAATTTCCAAATGTAAAGTCATCTAGAATCTAGGTTATGAAATAATGGATGCTTATGGTTTTTCCTAGATCCGAATGTCAATGATATTGAAGTACACTAGAATTAGAGAGTTCAAACATACCTTTACCAAATACTGCAACCCATATTCAGATGTGATCTGGTGTGTAAATCCATCTGGGATTCGAACATTCAGATAAACATAGATTCACTTCACAAGGTCTCTTCCCAGATATGAATTCCATGATTGGCTCAATTAGCATGTCACAACAACAGACACGTAGAAAAACTATAATGACACACAAGACATGGACTCAAAATCATGACATGGCACATGACTTGGTTGCTAACTTGGTGTTCCGACGTCAACATCTGAATAGATCGTAAATATCATGGATATTTGGGTATCCATATATCCAGATTACCCCAAAAAAGGTCACCCATTGTTCATCCTCGAATCCAGATATAATGATACATGAAACTCATCCAGTATTCAGACTAATCGCCTTGGCTTCGCTCTTGAAACATATTTCGATCATTAGATTCGACATTTGGTTAACTGTAAAAGCAACAATTTTCCTTTCTAATTTGGATTTCTTATGGAAAATCATTGAAACGCGTTAAAATAAATCAAAACAAAATTTAGTGCATAATCAATCAAATCAAACCATATACAAAGGCAATGAAAACCTATTTAAATATTTACAAATTGTAGATAAACAATATTTTTGAAAATATCCCCATTATTTTATGAAGATCTCATATCATAATGGGCACTTGTTGTTTGGATACAATAGAACCTCCTTCGAAAGAATCTCAAATTCCCCTCCATGCTTTATCAAAATTTTTAACTCCCGAGACCTTGACGTTGATTGACTACATGAAAAACTAAAAGATGATTGTCTGAATTGACAATGGCATCACCCACAATTTTATTCATTGATGAGTGGTAGAAGAACATTATTGTTATGTCCATGTGGTGTACAATTTTCAAATTATGATAGCCAATGCTGGTATGATGAAATGTGGTGGAAAATGTGAGAATGTGAAACTTCAAATGGGGGACTATCAACTCAAATTATATATGTTCATTACTTAAATGGGTTGTTGGGATGTAGTGCTTGGAGCATAATGATTACAAATGATAAGTCTAATTACCATGGATTTCAAGGAATTGTACATGAGATTCGTTAAGGAGGGACATCAACATACACTTAAGGGGCTCAATTTTGGCTCTTAAAAACTTGTTATCTCTCATTGTATAGATAAATTATTAAAGAAATGAAACTCTTGCATCATTAACCAATTAAATATTATCCTAGTTCTAGATAGCTCCCACATGAAATTCACCTTGATTTTTAGTTAGTCTTGACTAAGCATCAATTGGTATTTAAAACACCTCATGTCCTACTTGAATCCAATGGTGAGCATGATAATGGCACTTCCACTAATTCTTTGTAGTCAACCACCCACCAAATGTGCATCCTTATAGGCACCCTTTTGCACAAAAGAATGACATTGAAAAGATTATTTAGGAATTGTTGGAGGTCGGTGTCATCTTCCCTAGAACTAACCCTTACTCATCCCCATTAGTCACAGTATTAAAGAAATAAGACTATTGGCACATGTGACCTGATTTGTGCTCTCAATAAATTCACCATAATTGTTTTTTCCTGATTTGAATTATTGATGAGCTTCATGGTGCTATGTTCTTCACTGAACTTGACCTTCACTCACAATAGCACCAAATCAGAATGAAGGAGGTGGACATTCCTCATATGGCCTTTTGCACACATGGAGGAAATGAAGAGTTTTTAGTGGTGCTTTTATTTTTTGCAACGCCTTCTCCACCTTTTAGAGCATCACGAACAAACTTTTTAAGCCCTTCGTAGGAAATTTTGTGCTTGTATTCTTTGATAATATCCCGATTAATAGAAAAAATTGAAATGTGCATGTGGAGCATGTTGATAAAGGTCTCCAACTTTTTCAAGATAAACAATTTCTCCTCAAATGTTCCAAATGTGTATTTTTTTGCACTAGCACAATGGAGTACTTGGGTCACATAGTTAGTTAATATGGGGTGCAAGTGGATCCGAATAAAATCAAGTCTATGCAAGATTGGCTATGTCCCAGAATCTAAAAAAGTCACTTGGCTTCTATTACTTCTAGGCTACTTGTTGAGACCTCAATGAGCCCTAAAAAATTTTCAATTTTTGGGAACAACTTTCTTCTTACTTTCTTTCAACTCTACAATCTTGAATTTTTTCACTTTTCAAATATTGAAGAAAATTTTACTTTGAACAATTATTTTAAGAAGTTCATTTCTCAACAAGTCTCTTTTCCTTCTTGTTTTTTTTTATTCTTTAACTCCAAAAAATTCTAAGTCCAAAAAAATTCAAAAAACAATCTTCTAAATCATGCTACAAAGGCGAATTCTCACTTTCATTGGAGTTGAAAATTTATTTTATTTATCACGGCAAGCTAAAAGTCCCCCCCAACAATTTTTAGCTATTGGAGAAGTATGCACACTTTTACTTGTTTCAAAGTTGAAAGTGCTCTGAAAAAAAGTTTCGTGGAGTTAAATTTTGTGTTGGTCCCACCAAAAGTTAAATATCAACTCCAAAAAATGTTAAATATTAGCTCCATCAAAAGTTAAATATCAACTCTGCCAAAAGTTAAACATTGATTCCGTTCAAAGTATAAAGTGTGCTCCATTGAAATGAAAAGTTAAGAGTGTGCCCCAAAATTGGAGGAAGAAAAGCACTTTGGTTAGAATTTAAAGTTTGAAAACAACTCCATGAAAGCACAAGGAGTTCACCACTTGGATAAATTTTCTCTCCATGCCAATTAAAGTGCATCAAGGTCACCCCTAAACTTTCTATAGAGTTTATATTTCAGTTTTTCCTTCGTTTAAAGTTTTTCTCATCGTCGCTATGGGTTATGTTCCTCTCAAAGTTTAATGTTTTATTGGAATGAAATGTGTTATTCAAGACCACTGAAAGTTAAAATATTAGTTTTCTAACCATCGCTAATGGCATCACTCCACAATAAATGTTTTTTTCCATTAAACAACTAGATGGCATTGTCTAAAATAAATGCAATATCATAACCCCACATCTTTTTCAATATATGGATTAGATAACTCATCATTGCTATAATTTCAATATGATTTTATTTAAATGTTTGATACACAATTATTGTCTTCAAAGGAAATATTACTTAGTAAAGTGTTTTGTTAGTAGACAGAATCATAGTGTTTGGTGCATTCAATATAATTTTAACTAGGTAAGCTCAACTCTTTATTGTGAATTCATTGTAATTGTCAATCAATATAGGTAAGCATTGCTATGTCTCAGCTTTCTTATCTATATTACTAGATCTTATTGATGATGGTTAAATTTAAACATGACTTTTATTGTAAGCCTTGCTATGCCAGTTATTTTTTGCTAGCAATGAACATCTAAATGGAGTAAGTTTTTCTTAAAATAGAATTTTATGTAGATAATAATTTTAGAATTCAATTTGATCACAAATAAAATGCCTCCCAGAAGATTCACTCTTAGAACTCTAAATAGTCTCCCAACAAGAAAAAAACAGTTGTTGCAATTTCCCAAACTACACAGCTAATCGATAGTGACATGGAAACAACTCATGTACATTACACACCTATAATTAAGAACCCTAATATTGAGCCAGTGAGGCCCTTATATGTCCTAAATAAAGTTTTCTTGGGTGGGGAGATCTATCTATCTATCTATCTATCTATCTATCTATATATATATATATATATATATATATATATATATAGTTCAAGGAAAAAGATTATCTAGATGTAATTCCCTTAAGTGATCCAACTATTAGAAATATTGATTATTTTGTCTTTTCCAACATCATAATATCTCACTTACACACTGTTGTTGCGAGGAACCTTGTGATGCCCCGTTCTTAGGCCATAGAATGGATCAATAAACATATTGATACAAAGAGAAATATAGTCATTAATGATGAAGGAAAATACATTTCTTCATTTCAACCATCTGAATTTGAGAAGTACTATAGATTACATCAACAAGAGAAATTCATGATTATTGGATTTGTACAACAATTTCACTAAGATAATGATATCAAGAAAATATTAGCAGGATAGTGGGTGGAAGACAAAAAGATTCTTTACCAAGAGTGATGGGGTATATACAATGACAAATTTGAGAGACCCCTACATTTATGCAATGGACTTAATGTGCAAGTTGTATGGTGAAGCTAATTGTATCCATTTCAAATATGCTCGGATACCAATTGTGCATATTGTCATCACAAGTAGTGTAGTATTCAATTGGGTGGCTACCTTATCACATACTATGAAAAAGATCTATTGAGAGAGAAAAGAATCCAGTTGCATAGATTCTCCCCACTTTCTATATGGCTTCTTACCTATTAGATATTATTTATGCAAGTAATTATTTCCCAATCTTAAATTGGGATTTGACCATAGATGGTAGTCCAATTCACGTGTATTGTCGAGGGTTATGGGAAAAAAAATATAAGAGAAATTATGCATAATAGTGTGATTTGTTTCTAGCCCTATTATACAAATTGTTATTTTGCAAGGAAGATGGTATTTAAAATAAGACTATTCTTACCTAAGAATATATCGAGTAACTACTTCTCCTCATTTGTTGCTTAATTATGTTCCAAACATATATGTGCTTTGAGAGATAACATACCAGACTATTCTCCATCGCTTTAATGCTTCTCTAGCAAAGTATTTCAGAAGGAAAACTTTCATCCCCTACAACATGTATATTGGACACTATTGATTAAGTAACTCTAAGCAATATAGGCAAGAGGAAAATGTTATTCTGGAATATTGATTCCCATAGAGACAATTCATAAGGCATGATCTTGAAAGACTTGTTTTAAAACACAACATTTATGTTTATATTTCTTGGCCATATGTTTATGAATATTGGTAGCATGATCTAATTTATGAGAATGAAACCTCATGGGAAGAGGTGCATGAAATATTGAATTCTAAGGAAAAAACCACTTCACAAGGCATACGCTTAGAAGAGAAAAATAGGAAAGAGGTTGGAATGATAAAATATAAACTATTTGAAGCTTAGCAACTAAGGAAAGCATAAGAAAAAGAAAAAATAAAAGCAATAGAAGTAGAAAAGGAAATCTTGGAAAAGGAGGAAAAAGAAAAGAAGGCATCATTAGAGATGGAGATAAAACTTGAAGAGGAAAGAGAATAATAAGAAAGGAGACTAAAAGAATAAAGGGATAAAGAAGAAGCTACCAAGAAAGAAGAAGCAAGACAAGAACAATAAGATACTCTTAAATCTACAGAGAAACCTATGCAACAAGAAACTCAAACTAATCAACCTCCTATTGACCATGTAGTCAATCTAACCATGGAAGATATAATCATTCCAAAATAGAGCAAAAATTTGGTAAAATACACCAAAGGAAAATATATTGCAATGGAACAAGTATCTACTCCTAGTAGCTTAGAGAATATATTGTCTTGAGGGACTCATAACATTCACGATCCAATTGATGATGTGTCAAATTTGGAGTTGAATTCCTACAATAAAAGAGAGAAGACAATTGTCAAGAAAATCCAAAGGAAAAGAAGGATGAATTTAGACAATACAATAATTTTCACTACTAAAGAACGAGTATTAGACAAAAAAAGAGAAAAATTATCATAGTTATTATCTATTTGATTGGTCATCGCACATGCCACATGTTGAGGAAAAGGTATGAAGAACCTCACTTCAACATTTTTGAATCTTACTTGGCTAGGGTAAGATAGTTGGGATTATCTAGGGTAATATAGTTGAGATTATCACCCGAGATTTATAGTCTTAGACAAAATTATCAATTGATTTTAAATTAATAATTACAAGGAACCAATGTTGTCCATTTTTATAACCAAATTGTGCAAAATAAGAAAGTAAAAATATATACGTACCGTGTTTTGAGAATTTAAGAATAAATGAAATTTAAATCTGAAGGTAATATCAGAGAATGCACATGTGAGATCAAAATCAAAAAATCAATTTTATTGATTTCATTCGAAGTTACAATCATAACATTGTTTTCAAACCCCTATGAGGGTAAGGGCCAAGATCAGATTTAGAGATCTTTGATGGGCACCATACAAAAAGAATTTTTCAGCAAGAGAATACTAAGACTAGAAATCTGGATCAACTTAGCCACATAAGTATCATTTACTGAATATGCAAAATATTCTCTATAAGTAATGAAAACTAATTCATAAACAAATCAGAATACGCAGACTACCAAGATAAAATCATCACCCTTTCTAGAATAACTTGTTGAATTAAGTATCTCAAACATTGAATCATGCTATCTTCAATAACACCCTTCTATCAACAAAAAGGTTAAGATTATGATAACTCACAATGAATGAAAGTAATTAATCTCAAAAGTATAAGAGCAAACCTTTATCATAAATTTATTTCCTTGTTCTCTCTTCCTTATCCCTTCTTCTGATTATCTTTTCATCTTTCTCAAAAGAAGTTGTGGTAGTTTCAAACTACCTTTAATTAAGTCATAAATGGCTTAATTTTAGTTAGGGACAAATATTAAATAGACATAATAATAGATAAAGGGTAAATAAATAATAACTAACACGTGGGACTCCTCATTCCTTTAAGTCCTTTTAAGTTTTGATTTCCTCCTTGTCGCTCATAATTTACTTAAATAAAAAATCATGCCACCTCATAGATATACACATAAGCAATCACTTTTAACAACCCCTCGCGTCTCCCAAAATTATCCATCTACATATCAAATAAATAAGATGTATTTGCCACTACAAAACGAAAATATTAACTGGTTGTCCAAAAATGAAGAAATAGTATCATGTTGTCCAAAAATGGAAACATAATGTCATATTTACTATAAGAGATCAAAATATAAATAGACTATCCACAATATAATTTATCAAAAACCATATTTACTATGAGAAGCGGTCTACTTCTTTTCATTGCTTGCTTCTTTTTCTTCTTTGTTTGTTGAGTGGGCCTTCTCAGAGTGTGGTTGATTGGACGCTTGAGGGTGAACTTCACTTAAGGCTCATGAGTGTTCATCATCTTGGTGAGCATGGGAAGTGACAGACTGAGAGGGATCATCAGATGACTTAGAATGAGTGACCAATTTTTTTTCTTTGCTTGACTTAGGCTCAACGATGGTTATTTTTAGTCCCTTGCTTGCATGTGAACATTGGACATGAGATGAAATGTGGGAATTTTTTTGGGCATGTTGGTGGAGGTGGAAATGGTAATGAAATTGAGGGCCAACCATTATGATGATCTACATGGTGATGAACAATATCCTTCCAGCCATCATTGATAGGTACCTCTGGCTGGAGGGACACATGAGATGGAACATTAAATTTGGAAATAATTGGGCGAGGTTTTTAAGGAGTCCTTTCTAGTCAAGGATGTGGCTAAAACACTCCTTTCCCCACTAAGTTAAAGAAACCAACTTGAAATAGTTGATTCAATTCTTGAGGATCAACATCAAAATGTATGGAGAATCTGGGTCTCTAGTTACCTCTCTACCAAAAATTGTTTCTTCCTATGCCTCTACCTCTGTCATGGCTTTCTCTACTGAAGAAACTCATTGTCTAAAACAATTTATATCAGTATATGAAATAAGAAAGACTAATTGACCATCAATTTACTTTTCCTAAAGATAAATTTAAAACATTGGCTCTTATCAGTCCACACACAAGCATGCATGCAATCAATCCATTACTCTACATGTATCAATCATAATTGATCTACTGACTTCAATCCATAATTGTCATAGTTAGAACACGGAAATTCAATGACGTATAGGATATGATTGGATTTGTAATGAATGAAAGGTGGTATTTATGAAAGGGAAATAATGGTTATTGTTCTAAAACAAAACCAACTCATAAGCACAAGATTGACTTTCATAATATCGTCATCTTCATTTTACTGAATATTTCATCCAATATTGTTTATTGTTCTTATATGAAATCTTCCCTTTATCAAATTATTTGAATATAAGGGAGCTTTTGCACAATCACATCCTTTTGCAAACAGAACATGGGGATAAAAAAATGATTTTGGGAAAAAATGAGGGGCTTTATGATTTGTGTAAATTGAAATCATGGATGAGAAATGAAAATGATGAATGCTCTTTCTACAGACAATTTTTTTTTCCATCAATCAATGAGAACAATTCAATACCTCAAATGAAACTATGTAGTTATTTGTCTTATAATTCTTTGGAGTTCAATCATAATAAATTAGCAATTGTTCTAGAGAATTCCACCCAATAAATTATCCATATATCCAACACAAGTTATACATTCGTAATATTTTTAAAACCAAATTGTATTAACATGATTTCCATGCAAAACCAAGGTCGAAGATACCGCTCGTATTCAAAACCCAAAGTATTTTACTTGTTACTAATCAAAGACATCTGATAATTTAATTTTTTATCTATTCATGGTCGTTCACCAACTTAAATATTTTCATACACAAAACATAGTCACGCTTAAAACACACATACAACATGCAAACATAATAGATCCAACATCTAAAATTATCGAAGCAAAGTAAAACATTTGATTCTAGAAGAGTTTAAAGTGCTCATACTTGTAAAATTTGTTTAAATGACCATAAGAGGGACAACCAAGGATCGTTATCCAACCATCAGTGCAATCTTAAAATCCAAAACCCTCGACTAACATTTGCAGGGTATTTCCAAGAAAATTAAAATGTGAAAAGGTGGTATACCTCAGGAGGGAAAACTAATGGAGAGTGCAATAAATATTATTTACTTCATGTTGCCTCCACAATCAAATGGCCAGAAACCAAAAAATTACCAACTATTCCATGATAAACATCATCCAATTAGATTTTACACGATAGTCAACATTCAAATGCCATCTTAGACTCAAAATTCAAACTCTATACTATACTATCCATGTCGAATATGAAATTATTTCATACCCAACAACTAACATTTATACAATTTTCATAAAGCATAACAATACACCAACTCTTATTCACCAACAATACCAATCCCATAATCAAGTGTTATATTATATGATAACTCTATCATATGTGAACTCTCATAAGTCAACTCTACTAATACATCATGCATGTATAATATTAAACCCTTATATGATAGACAATGTTATCATATGATAAATTTGTGTAATAAAAGATTAACCATCCCTTTGATATGTCACAATCTTATAACAACAAGTTCAAACCATTGTAATTGTGATTAATATAACACTTTTGTGGTGGATTTCATTTTCTTTTCTTTGGATATGCGACGACTTTGTTGGCGCAATGAAGTATAGGGAGAGTTGAAAACTTTCATCAAATAAATTGTTCATGCATAGAATACCAAAAGGCAATCATAATTCTATCCAATTGCTTTGTGCGTTGCAAATTTTAAAGGAGTGAAATCAACTTAATATGTTTCTCATTTTCCCCCTTTTTTTTTCTTCAAGGGGTCCCACCTATTCGTCATTTTATATAATAATAAAATTAAGATAGTATCTTGAATTGCAATTCTTTGTCGACAAAGCTAAGTTTTTTTTTTTTTTTTTTGCGTCAACAATTGGCGACTCCATAGGGAAATCTACTTGTAGCAGATTAGAAATCATGAACTTTGTTCTTGATGAAATGTGTAGGGGTGGATGGTTAAAACTAATATAGAAGAACCAATATTATACAACAAGGGGGATAAAAATGAGAATTAAAATGATACATGTAATGAGACTTCGTGGAGAAACCCATGGAAAGTGATATGTATGAGGGGGTTTGGTCTTGTTTGTATAACAAGCGTAGAGATGGTAGTATTTACTTGGATATATAGTTTTTACTGAAGCTTCGGATTTCTGCAAAAACTATTACAAAAATCATGTATGATATGCTCTTATTCAAAAACAATATGGAGAATAGAAAGGGAAAGGAGAAAAGGGACAGAGTCATGACCGTCGAGTTTCTAGCAAAGCATGTAATTGAAGGTACATGATATTATTTCATCGAACATTTAAAAGAATAGAGAATCATGATATCTTTGTTGTGTGTTCACTTTCAAAATTGACTGACAATGTTTGAAAACAATGATCTATCTAGTGACTTGATTAATCTAGTTGAATATGTCTCAACAAAAGGGATCCAAACCAGAAAATGCAATCCAAGATGATAAATAAAACAACAAACTATACTCAAAAGCAAGAAAAACAAGTATGTACAGAAAAGAAAAGTATTTTCAAAGCACTGAATCTCAATCAATAATCAATTTGGTTCGACATAGTGGTTAAGATGTGAACCATTTGGCCCAAAGGGGTTGGATCCAATGGTTGAAAGTGAGGAGTTTTTTTATCGTTGGGCAACGTTCAATTCCTATGAGGGATTTACTTGGAACCATGGGGGCACCTTGAGGTAGTGGTCGAACATGTGGTTGCACCCAAAGATACTATATTAAATGGTATCATGACCCGTGCACAAATAAGTGGATAAAATCCCACCCCCATGTCCTTCAAATTAAATTCCTTGAGGTGTAGGACATTCGGTGATGGAGTGTGTTGTTAAGCCACTTCGTGATGTTAAAGTCATTGGTTCGAAACCTGTGGGGAAAAAAAATACAGCCATGTGAAGCATTGTTGTGTCTCAGGCCGGGTGCGATCCTCGAGTGATTTTGATGGCTTAGATGCCCCTGAGTCATGGTTTCTCAGCCACAGGCTAGTCCCGTAGGTCACGGACAAACTATAAAACAAAAAAAAATGTGAACCATTTGTACTGTAGGAAAATAATCACTCATCCATATCCTTTAATAAATATGAATTGGTACCAAGGATTGAGGCAATTTTTAATGGACCTAACCATTGTTTCTGAAACTTGGAATGTATTCCTCTCTCAGCATGAGCTAAATCCCATAGTAAAACTTTATTATCAATCTTAAAATCAACAGATTTAGTCTTTTATTGAAATATTTCTTAATTGTTTGTTGCCTTCTCTTTAAATTATCTAGAGCATGACTTATGTGTTCTTCTAAAGCGAGTAAGGAATTCATTCTCTGAGATATATCAATTGAATTTAGTTCTTCAGGTTGTAATGCCAAACATAAAGAGGTAATTTCTAGGTGAATTGGCATAATAACTTCTTGACTGTATAACAGTTGAAATTGGTTATGGCTTGTGCTATACTTAGTAGTAGTATGATCTTCCCAAAGTGCATAAGTGAGAAGTATGTGCCACTAACGAGGCTTATCCTCTATAATATTTTCCAAGATCTTGACCAGATTCTTGTTAGTTGACTCAACCTACCCATTTCCTTTAGGGTAATAGGCAGAGGAAGTGGAATATTTGACACCAAGATTACTAAGAAATTGAGTAAGATTTGCAAAGATGAAAGTTGGTTTGTTATCTAAAATGATTTTGAGGGGAAGACCAAACTAAGAAAATATATTAGATTCCATGAAAGAGATAACCTATTCGTGTTGAGCATGTCTAAGAGGTACAACTTCAACCCACTTTGTGAAGTAATCTGTAGTTGTTAATATATAAACATGGCCTGCAGAAGATGATGGTTTAATACGACCAAAAAAATATAAAACTCATTGTTATCGGACAAATCGGTAAGTGCAGAAACAAACTAATGTCCCTAACTTCAACAAGAAGCTAGAACAAAACATAGTAGAATACAAGCTTCTTCTTATATTTCATTGTAATGTAAACTAATTCAAAGAGGGACAAATGACATACCATTTAAATGATGTTTGATCCTCTCTAGTGTCGTCCTTGATCCATCTTTGGATTTGTGGGATGTTAAAACTGTTACGAAGCACAAACTAACAAAGAGAGAGAACACCAATATATATATTCCCATGAATTCTATGTATAAGATCAAGGAATTACACAATAAAAGTAGAGACACCTTTATAGGGAAGAAATGCATTACTGCATTATATTGAATGAAAGTGGAGAATATAAACCATGTCTTGATGTTGCAAGATCCCTTCCAATGGCGCTTTTCTTCAACACACACACCTTTTCTCCAATGCTTTTGGTAAAGAGTATTCACAACCTAACTTGGAAAGCTAAAGCAAAGCTATCACAAGTACAATCTTTAGCAGAATTCTTCATGCACAAGCCAAACTTTCCCATGAGAGATCCCTTTTTATATAGGGTGAAAGAGGGATGGATGAGGAGATTAGGATGTTCCCACTAAATCAGAAAAGTGAGTAAGATCCAAACTGATCAAAGGCCACTTCATCTTCTAGAAGATTCCCTTCTAGAAATTTCATGAATCTCACCTTTTTCTCTTGTTTGTGCATCGTCACACCCTATGGAAAAGAAACATGTGGTGACGTCATAGTCCATTTTTGGTGCAACAAGTGATGATCAGGCATCGTTGCACCCCAAGAATTTAGCAGGGTGTGACGATCTCCTTTGATATGGCTTTTAAGAAAAGAAAGATGATTCACTTTTCTCATGGAGAAGGTCTCATTTAGTATCTTTAGGGAAAATAGAAGTGAGTTATGCACATATCGTCAGTTGATCACAGGGGTGACCAAAATAATGTGTAACACCCATTTATAAAAGGGAAAATAAGGAAGGACATGTTTTAAGGGCATGGCAGAGAAATTTTCTCTACCAACAAACTTTTCGAGTTTATCACAAGCCCTTGTAAATTCATAGGAATCTATAAAAATGGATGGCCAATAATACCCAGTCTTGATGATTTTAAAGGATGTGACTTTAGTAGAAAAATGACCACCAATATGAACAATAGATGTTGATTCATGAATCTCATTTAATATTTTTTGGGTTGCGTTATCATCTATGCATGTAGAAACAACCCATCAACAAACCTTCTAAACAAAGAGTCTCCTAAAATGAGGTACTTAGAAGCTTCAAGACGAAGCCTCCTTCATTGATGAGAATTCAAGTGATATGGACACCTTTGAAATTGTAAGTAATGAATGAGATCTTTATTCCAGGGATGTTCAAAAAGATTAAGATTTTGGTTTACAATATAAAACAATGTTGATAACAAATTATCTTCATCTTTAGAAAATTCACTTGGTTCAACATGATGAGCTAAGTGAAGGGCTAAGTCATGTCCCTTGATCATTTTCGATATCATGATCGTCAAATCGTTCTCTTGGATTTTTGCAAGCCAATGTTCAAGCTTACCTTAAATATGTGTTTGTGAAAGTAAAAACTTGACATAAGGAAAAGGGAATTTTACCTGAAATATGTGTTTATGAAAGTAAAAACTTGATAGCAGGAAAATGGACTTTTACCTTAAATATGTGTTTGTGAAAGTAAAAACTAGACAGTAGGAAAAGGGACTTTTGCCTAGAATAAAATGGCATTTTTTTTTATATATCTTTAACAAGAGAGAAAGCATGCTTATCGATGTAAGAATATTTGATTTCATCATCTGATAATCTATGGCTCATGTAAGCTACAAGTTTTTCATTATTTTGATCATCGTTTTTCATAATAATCATAGAAGTTGCTTCTTTTGTAGTGTTCGTATACATAATAAAGTCTTTTTCAAAGTCTGGTTTCACCAAAACCAGTGCGGAACTAGTTTCTTTATTGATCTTTATGAAAGAATTTTTGACATCATCTGTCTAAGAGAAAGGATGATCCTATTTTACAATACTATGGATTGGTTTAACTATCACATCGAAATCAGGAACAAACCTTCGAACAAAATTTATATTGCCCATAAAAGCTTGAATTTATTTCTTAGATGTAGGGGTGTGGAGATTTAATATTGTGGAAACCCTATTAGCATCTATGCTTATTCTTGAATCTGAAACAATATGACCTAGAAGTTTACCTTGGGTGACACCGAAAATAGACTTCGAAGGATTCAAAGAAAGTCGAAATTCTCTACATTGCAAGAACACTTTTCAAAGATGACCAAAATGATTTGATCGGGTTTTGGAATAAATTGTTAAATGATCAAGATAAACCTAGATTATCTTATCGATAAGATTGTTGAAAGCTAATTTCATAGCTCTTTGAAAAGTGGCACCTGCATTAGACAATCCAAACGACATTTGTTCATAGGTAAAGGTGCCCCAACAGGTTGTAAATGTGGTTTTATATTTATCAATCATCTTGATTTTAATTTGATTATAACCAGAGAAGCCTTCAAGTAATGACATCATTTTTTATCCTGCAATTTGTTGTAAGATCATTTCCATGTTAGGAAGTTGAAATTTATGTTTTACACTTGCTCTACTTAAATCACGAAAATCAACATAAAGCTTAATCTGGCCTATTTTCTTCTGGATGTGAACAAGATTTGATACCCATTCAAAATACTTAACTAGAAATATTATATGGGCATTTAGGAGTTTTCCACTTCTTTTATGATTGTAGCTCCAAGTGCAGGATTCACAGGTCTCTGTCTTTTCCTAGCTCGCTTTTCCTCTTCTTTAATCAGAATGGCATGTTGTATAATATTAGGATCAAAACCACGAAGATCCTCATAAGACCAGGAAAAAAGATCATAAAATTCTTGGAACAAGTCCATGAACTTCTTTTTTTCTTCATCAGAACATTGAGCACCTATTTTAATAATCTTTAGGGACTCAGGGGTTCTAATGTTCATGGGAATGGTATCCCCAACTTCTCTTTTAGACTCCTCTTCTTTATGATTTTATTTATTTATCACATCACTTGTCGAGAATGAACACTCAAGAGGAGGCAAAACTTTAGGAAGTTTATTGTTTTCAAGGGAAACGATCTCTTTAGGATTATAAGGTTCATTCTATAAGAAGGCACATATGCTTTCATCATCTGGAAAAAATTGCCAAGATTCTACGTTATCAGGGATTTGAGGTTGTTAAGGAGAAATAAACATACAATTTGGTCTTTGAGGTAACAAATTACTTGTAGGTGAGGCTACAAAAACAACTAACCTGTCAACCATAGAATCAAGTTCTCTTTTAATATGAGTGATGTTGAAAGATAGTAGATTTGAGATTAATTCCCAAACAAATTGGGTGTATCTTTTAAGTAATTTCTTGTTGGGATTATATATTTTCTTGACTAAATTTACAAGTTCTGAATCACCAAAAATAGTAAGAAAAACATAGCCAATATTATAAGTGTTTTCAATGCCTAACAATAAGGCTTCAAACTCAACAACATTATTCGTACAGGAAAATTCTAATCTATTTGAAAAATTGTGAATTTTGCCTATATGAGAGTATAATATAATACCTTCCTCACTACCTTT